>JAZHYW010066359.1:0-48959 GCA_037355805.1 Ixodes ricinus
GACGTTACATTACAAATTACTTCCGAAAAAACGAAACGCGGCAATTCCGGAAATTACTTCAAAAATTAACATATTACTGGTAATCTCTTACATCTAACGAATTACTTCCCAAATGCGGGCAGCGCCGTAAGCGGGACGATCCTGATCTGCGGCGCACTAATCGGCCACTTGGAGGGACGAGGGGGTACGATTCCCCGAGCCTTCTCACGTGCCCTGCCAAGATTCGCGGTCCGCAGAGGTATTCTCTACATAGAAAACTTCGGGGACAGCAACTCAACGTGGCTAATCGTGATTCCTACAAGTCTTCGAGGAGAGGTCTTCCAAGCCTGCCATGACGACTCAACATCTAGTAACCTGGCTGCAGTCGGGCTCCTGCACTGATACGAGAGAAATGCTACTGGCCGAATCTCCCGAACGCTTTAGACTTCAACGTCCGTTCGTTCCCACCATCGACGCAGGGAACTGTTGGATAATCGTGGCAACTGATTATCTCACCAGGTACGCCGCGACAAAAGCACTCCCGCCGGGAACCGCCGTGGAAGTAGCCTACTTTTTTGTTCACTCTATCGTCCTCCAACATGGCGCTCCCAAGGACCTGGTTACGACAGAGGCTGCTCGTTCATGGCGAAACTGACACCAGAGATACTCCGCCTGAGCCACACCGACCACAGCCGCACCGTGGCATACCACCCGCAGTCCAACTGGCTGAGGGAACGACTAAATAAAACCATCGCCGACATGATCTCGATGTACGTGGGCGTGGAGCACAACACGTAGGATCAGATGTTCCTGCGTAAGGTTTGCGTGCAATATGGCAGTTCAAGAAACAACTGGGATTACACCATTTCAGCAGGTGCACGGCGGAAAGGTGACGACGAAGCACGACGCCATGCTTCCCGACGACCCGACGGATGACTGCCCCGACGACGCTCAGCTGAACTGCTCTAGCATGTATTCAAAACATAATAGCGCTAGAAACAGCAGGACAAAGAAGGAGACAGGACAACACAGCGCTGTGTGTTGTTTAATCTCCCTCTCCTCCGTCCTATTATTAAGAGTTACATCGTTTTTTTTGACATTTGGTACTAACTCGGCCAACAATCTGCACTAATCAGTTTGCCAAGGTTTGTACGTGACGTCATTGAACTATGTGCTGGTGGTCATTGTTACTTCGTCTTCTGAGGAAATCAAATCAAGTGGGTCATAAAGCGCTCAGCAAAAGGTTCACGCTCTGCACAAGCCATATAATTCAGATACTCAAATTATTCTTGCGTGAGTGTTTTGCACCACCAACGGTCTTCTTCTGGTAGGAGTACTTTTTTATTTAAGAAATAAATTTTGGAGCAAGGCATTCTGATTTGTGCCAAAGATGCGGTGCACAGGAACATTTACAACAGGGTTGTGTTACAGAATCAGCTCTTCGTGGTCTGTTCCCGGTGTTTTCGGCGGTGAGAGCTTAAACGAAAAGATATCCATCTAAATTTAGCGGAATATTTACGTCATAGTGACTAATGGACCACAATTTCTCCGCTAAATTAGCAGAAAAATTTACGTCAGGTTTCCTATGCAAGAATTATATTTACCAGCTAGATTTGGCAGCGAATTGTTGTTATGTGACAGACGTCACGGGAACAACAAAAAGATTCAGGTTCCCTACTGAAGCGCCATCTAGATTATTATTGCAAAACTGTGCATTTCATAAAGGATGGTGAAACACCATCTAGAATCACAAATCATACGGTGGTTTTGATCATGAATAATATTTTTTTTAGCTCCATATGTTACTTAAGACAGTGTGGACCAATTATGCATGATATGTTTTAATGTGTAGTCCCGCATGGAAATCTTATATCTGGGGTGTATCTGGCCATACCAAACATTATATTATTATATTCGGCCTATATATAGCCTTATCTAGCGTATATTCAACCTTATCTGGCGTATATACAGCCTTATCTGCGCGAAAATACTGTCTTGTACGGCGAATGTACAGCCTTATTTGGTGAATAAACAGCCTTATCTGGAATATATGCAGCCTTATTTGAGGTAAATACTTTGTTGTCTAGCGTACATACAGCCTTATATGGCGTCTGGTTGTCAATATATTCAAAAAGATTTAAAAAGTTATAAAAAAGTGGTTTGTTACCGAACTGTAATTGACTCATTATTCGCGAGCTGAATATTAAGACAAATCCTCCCAAACTTAGTTTGGCAAGCTAAAGTTTGGAATGATTCCTTCCCTTTTCACAAGAATTTCATTGTAGATTAATTATTTCGAAGTGTTAACATTAGTACCTTTGCCAAATCCCTAAGCGCCACGGCCAATATTCGAGGAATTATAGCAACTCTCCCATCACCTGGATGAACTGCAGTGCAGACATCTCTTACATTAATAATATTCGTACAGCTTCAAAGACGCTGATATTAAGTTATAAAAACGCTGAAAATGCTAGACACAGCCCCGCTGACTGCTAAATTTTGTTTTTGGTTGTTGTGCTTTCTCGGCGTTTTAAGCGATTTCTGCGAAAACAACAATCACGACAATGATAATATTGTAATAAATGTCTGCGCTTCCCCCAGGTTGAAAGGTGGATCGCATGCACACTATCACAAACGCTGGCATTGATGACAACTTTTAAAAGTGATATCAGAGGTCCTTGGGCTTTATTGGACGATTGTTCAGGGTGACTACGAATTACGCTAAAATCTGTGTAACCATGGAATAGGTCGAAATTGCCGATCCCTAGGCAGCTGCAAGAGCACCGTTACGATTCCTCGAGTGTGGGCCGGGGCACAATAAAAATATATGAAGTGCTGATTGCAGGCTTGTGTGCTTCTTTAATATGCCTGGCCCGATCTGCAATTTCATCCTTAGCCAGATCTGTGATTTCCATAGCCGTCGAGGAATATCAGACTATCTCTGGCAGATATATTATATCAGGTTATATGTGGTAAATTTTTGATATGCGCCATATCTGAAATCTTCATATCTGGCCAGGTATAATTTTTTCGTAAGGGGTTACCTAAAATGTATTTGTCGTTTTAAATCACGTCTAGAAGGTCCGAGTTTTGAAAAAAAAACTAATATACTGCCTTTTGGGATGAAAGACCGAGGTACCAATTTAGATTTCCAACCCAATATATGTCGGAATTCGGTAAAAATAAAGGTGCTTCACTTGTAGAATTGACGGTTTATTGCCTTCTAAACAATGTAGGCTATAAGTGCATTTTATGAACTTTGGAATTTTGTAATTGAAGGTCGCTCTATTTTTTTCTAGACCATATATCAAACCCACAGAATGGTAGAATGCCTACAGCAGCACCAGTGTGCGCAGTGTGGCGGTATTTCCCACAGAAGGAAAATTTGTGGGATATTTAGGAATTGCTTTAGGAAAGGACGACATAACAAAACCGGGATCCGATATTTGGTTGAGGCTATCTTTCACTATCCAAGAATGGGCTTGTTGGGCCGCATCTTGTCAGATCCAATGTACCGTTAAGCCCTTCATCTATAAAATATGACCCGCTTGAAGCTCGTTTGATGTATATGCCAAAACAACATGAACTATGAAGCTGTTGATTTGCTTCCATTTGTAGGCCGCCTGTTTGCCTTTGGTCATTTTGCCTTCACGATGTATCAATATATTTAGAGTAGTATTTATTTTTGCCCTCAATTGTCTTAGTTACGATCATCCAACATTAGGCGATATGCTTGATTTTATATTGTCGGGATATTCTTCAAGGTTCAATTCACTACCTCATTCCAGCAAATGCCAAGGCAGTAAAGATGATTGCTTCGCAATAAGTTCGTGCATATTGGCAGAACTTTCTCTAGCGGGTTACTCGATGTTTCAAGGCTTGAGATATAAGAAGTAGGACACCTTTGTTAAGCACATTTGAATGAGTAACAATTGAACTTGAACAGTATTTTCACCTTCTATTTGCATTTTGAAACCTGTCCTCTCGCATATGAACAGCTGCAAAATATTTCGCAGTCTCTAAGTGTTTATTGGGTAGATTTAGTGTCTACATAGTAAGCGTACAAATTGTTTGGCAGAGCACACAAGTATTAGAACGAGTAAATTTAGCTGATGTCTGTGTACAACATATCTTAAATGGGTTGACTTATGAAACTTTAAAAAAGTAAAGGAACTGAGAACTCAAGATCAATGAAAACTCGGAAATATTAAAAATAAAAACATTGCTCACCTCACCGATATCTTCTTGCCTTCACAAAACATCTCGGAGTTTTCCTTTTATTTCAGTGGTTCAATGATTCATTGAGCAAATTTCGTAATAGGAAAAGGCGAAAATTTCGAGCAGCTAAAATTTTATCTTGCCGCTGATTGGTACAGAATATCACAATCTTGTAGGAACTTACAAAAGTTATATTACAAGAACGAAGGCTACTTACTTTTTTCAGAAACTTACTGTCCCTGCTAATAAACGACCCTCCCCCTCCCTCCCCCCCCCCCAAAAAAAAAAAAGCTTTAAAATGTTGTATTACCAAAAAATATCCCGTAATATTCCTGTGTGTCGATTAAGGAGATCCTGAGTCGTTTACTGATTGAGCATCGTCTTTCAACCTGGCATTTGTTGATTCAATCTGGGAGGCTTATTTATCCAGTTTACCAACATTCCAACAAAGTAAATTTATACGTATGTATCTGATATTTATTGACGCTGGTGGAAGAAATTTCGTGATTAATAACTTAAAATTAACTTGTTCAGTGAGAGTGGATGGGTAATTCGAAGTGTCCAAACACTTCAGAATATATCTCGATAATATTTGTGTAAATACTTCAACAATTCCTTCTTCTTGATTTTTTTCCCGAGGACTAGAAAGTTGGAAATGTTATACTGATACATGAACCTGGCGATGAACACTGCCCTCAGAATAACCGCCTCATATCGGTAACCAATATAGCATTAGTCAAGACTGAGCGCGCTGCCGAGCTGGTACTAGCTAACCATGCCATTTTTACACCTGGGGAAAAAAGAAAACGGAAGTGTATCCCGCTGCTGCGTTTACTCTTGGTCGAAGGAACAGACATAGAAGGGAACGGCTGAAGCGTATCTAACAGGTTAATTTCTCAAACATCCAAAATATATAACCTCACAGCCGCTCTTAACCATTTTCTATACTCTGTGTCACTGAGTTGTGTACTGAGCAGGCCAATGCAACGACTGGCGAAGAGAAAATTGCGAGCTTTAGGAAAGCGGGACGGGAGAGGGAGGAAATGGAGGGCGACGGTAGAAAAAAACAATTTGTAACGTTAGTGAAGAAAGAATATTTCTCACCTCCTCACCAGACTTCCTGGTGCTTGCCCTTTCTCCCTTCGCCTGGCAGTGTTTTCGCCAGTACAGCACGCAACTAGTGACTCGGAGAATACGCAGTGGTCTCCTTTGTTGAAAGCATTTATAAAAACAGCGACAGCTGCAAAACGTTTTCCACAATGTAAACAAAAACTTGTTTCCTAAAAAAAAGGAGAAGAAAAAAAAACAGGCTACCGGATGGCTTGTCGGGAATCCTCATTCACTTGAGTAGAGAGTGTTGCGAATGAGGTACCGTTAGCATGCGGGTTAAACTACATGGGATGCACCTGGAGAAGCGTTAACGACCGCTTATAGAACACAAGTGACATGTAAGCGAAGATGCGTCGAACTCAGAAATTGCCAAGCATGTTCAGGAGTAAAACAATTGTACTCCTTACTGGTCAGAGACGGAAGTCTGACATAAAAAACAGAATGATGTGAAGGGAGTTGTAAAAAAGATAATAAAAATAATATCTCTCGGAAACTGGAACAGTTTGGAAGCAACGAGGAAAAAACAAACATGAGATTAGAAATAACAGTAATAACAATAATAGAAATAAAGTAAAGAGAGAGAGAGAGAGAGAGACAGAGAGTTGAGAAGATGTGCTATTATAAAGAAACATTTGCCCTGGTTGGGGTACAAAGCGGAGAATTCAACACGTTCCTGAAAGTACCCATATGTAGGTCCCAAAATTAAATTACGTCGTTCTTGATGAAAAGGGCAACGTGTTTTGGGATTGACCGCGTCTCCTTTTGTAATTGTTTATGATCTCTGTATTTAAAAATGCTTCCAAAAAAGTAGATGTCTCCGTAGTAGGTGGTTGAGAATAATTGTATTATTGGTTTGGCAGCTAGGTCTCTTGGCAATGTGCAACTCTTGGTATATGAATATGGTTTCAACATATGAGATTTCTGCGTAGAAGTTGGTTGAGAGTTGATGTGTTGGTATATATAGGATATTTGATAAATAAACCATTTAGTTGAAATCGAGAAGCTCAGTTCTGTGTGTATGCTCCGTCGTCCAAAAGTTTTCTCTTTCTGCACCACAGTTTCAAGTGTTGAACTACATGATGATTATGCCATGGCCAATATTTGGCTCACATTATCACTTCATACATCGACAATTTATTGGAATGAAACTTTTTGTGTTTTGCCTGCGCAACATGGCTTCCGGAAAACATTTTTTGTCAAACTCAAATACTAACTTTTACTCGCCATCTTAAGGTAAATCAGAATCTTGGTTTTCTCAAACTAATTACATTTTTTTTTATTTTGCCAAAGTATTTCATAAGGTGACCAAAACCTACTACTTCGTAAGTTCAATAAGTGTTGAAACCAGCATATTCCTCTTGATTCATGCTTTCTTAACTAATGACCCTCAATTTGTGTTCGTAAGAACACTTACCACACACTTACTTTCTGTAACGTCTGGGGTCCCCCAAGGTTCTGTGTCATGTCCTATATATATAAATTTACGACAAACCCACCTCTCTTTCATCCTCAATTATCTTATTTGCCAATGATTGTGGTTTATGACCGTGATGAGTTCAGCTAGTTGCTTATACATTGCTTATACAGTGGGGCAAACCAACTGGACATGCACATTGTATGCACATTTTCGAATATCGTATGATTTGTATAAACATTTCTTTATCCAAATGTTCAGCTGATTGTTCTCACTCTTATATAGTGTAACGTGACTCATTATCCCGATGTATTTTTTATTTGAAAATAACCGCGTGCTTGAGTGGTGTTACTTATGGGGAATGGAACTTAACACTAACAAATGAACGAGTTCAGTTCTTGTTTCGATGGTTGCCGAAGTTGGTATGATGCCAACACCGAATTGCGCCTTGACCGTCGGAAATCATAAAGAAGATTCATTCCATCTCAAACATTCCTACACGTTGCGCTCAACCCCTTCCGATTTCTAACAAAAATATTATGGCCTTTTGCCGCAATGTTTGTAGCCATAATTTGAAATATTTTTGGCGAGAAATTTTTTTTTGATGACGTGAGCGCTGTTTTCACTTTTAAATACAGTGTGAAACTAGGCATCACTCAATAATTTATGACAAATCTGCTTTTTAGTGAATAACCCAACAATATTTTTTCCTAAATTTGCACGCCTTTCGACAAACAATGTGGTTGGGCTTGTAAAGTCTTGTTTAAATTAAATATCTTTTAAAAACCTAAAAACCTTTGAAAATTTTAGCATTTTTGTTATTTGGCAAAAAAATAATTAATTGCTCCGGGGACTTAATAGAACTTTTTACCGGCTGCACTGGAGGTCTATAATATAAAAAAGTTTAATACCACTCAAATAAATGTCTCGCAGTGAAAAAAAATCCTGAAGTTGCCAAAAAGTGCGTTTTGACGTAAAGTATGTCGTTTATTTCACCCTGAGTTGTTCCAAGTAAAAATACAATATGTGATGGGTTTAGAAGAACAATCAATATTATTTTGGTTCTGAGAGTTTATTCAAATTAATTTTTGTTTAAAGCGAGAAAACAATTTTTGAATTTGAACTCTCGCATCACAATCCGGTGTCGCTTCTTAACGCCTTTTCGCCGCACAGCACGCCACCTGCGATGATACCTCACACGAATATAGGTCCAAAGAAAGAACGGAGTTTTCTGCCGCTCTCCCCTTGTCCTTATTTCCGGTTGCAAGGGCGGAAACGGCGGGTATCGTGTAATAATCGGAGGTGCCGCCAGCGTGTAGCAGTTGCAGGCCCATTGTGCCATTTGTACCCGAGGGCGGCTCGAAACGCGATGCCTAAAACGGGCGGCATCAGTTGACGTGGACTCCTCCAAAAAGGAAACGCGATAATATCGCCGCGAAATCTAGCTGTGGCTCATACTGCGGGTGAAAAGTGGAACTATTTAGCGACGAAAAAATTTGCCGTTTCAAAGCGGATTTAAACACAAACGAGTCGTGAGCCTCCAACTGCGCACATTCGTTAACACCACATCGCCTCGACGTATGAGATTGCCGGTTCACGGGGCTTTTGTGTCGCTGTCTACATCTGTCCTAACGTCGAGAAGAGCGAGTGATTGCTTTGTGTATGTAAGAAACAGCTAGCTTACACGTGGATGCTCTTACCTGGCAGCGCTAAGCATTTGCTGGTATCAAGACAGGGGAAGTCCACAGGAGGACACAGCCGCGCAAAACGGTCAAAATGGAAAAAGCCATAAAGCAACAATGGTAAAAAAGCCTCTTCCCACCAAGATGTACCCGAGAACTCGAAGGTCCTGCTTTCTACCTGCGTGCGCACACCGTGACACTGTCGCACGCTTTGCCGGGTTCGACGATGCCGTGCTGTGCAGAGAAGAGGCGCAAGGAACGACGCCAGGTTGCTGCGCGAAAGCTCAACTTCAAAATGTTTTGTTTTCCTCTTTAGAACAGAAATACTTTAGTTAAACTTTCAAGAAAAAAAGGAAAGAAACTCTTCTGTAGAGGCCACCGTGTTACGTATTTTTCTCTGGGCCACCTCAAGGCAGAATTGACAACTTTTTAAACGGCAAAACGCAAATTCGCACAAATTTATGTATTTTTTCCTGCAAGAGCCATATTTAATTTTACGGCCTGAAACCTCTCTTGCGTACCTTATACCTACAAGGCTGTCAATAACAGCATTCACAGTCGCATGCAGCAAAGCCATTGTTCGGGACAAAACTAAAAATATGCCAAAATGCTCATAGATTCCTTATTTTTGAAACTCCTTCGAGCATCCAAATTCCATGACCATGATCCTAATTACAAAGCAATCCAAAGAGCGTTGGGTTTCTAGGCAGACCTATTCCAGTGTTCTGTAAAAAAAATCTTACTTTTCATCAATTAGTGAATTACGCGTAGTTCTACCCCTTTTTACTAGTTCAAACCGCCATCACCCCAGGAAATTTGTTTATCGTCAAAAAATATGTTAGAGAGGCGCCACAAACGTTATGGTGAAGAACCATCAGTTTTATTTTAGGAATCGAAGGTGGCCGTGGGACCTTTGGCATGGCATGGATAATTCCTGGTTCTTTGATGCCGCCCGTCGTTTAGGCATCGCGTTTCGAGCCGCCCTCGGGTACAAAGGGCACAACGGGGATGCTATTGGTACACGCTGGTGGCACCTCCGATTATTACATGATACCCGCCGCTTCTTCCCTTGCAGCCGGAAAGACGGACAAGGGGAAGCGGCAGAAAACGCCGTTCTTTCTTTGGCCCTAATCGTGTCAGCTATCGTCGTAGGTGGCGTGCTGTGCGGCGAAGAGGCGTTAAAGGGTAACTGCAAAGAAAATAAAGTTTTTTTAACAGCCTAATTGAGACACGTATGTCACAAAACAAATCTTCCGCAAAAAAACAATTTTTTTCTTGAAATATATACGCCAGATTACGTAATTTAGTCGGGGTCACAACTTCTCCACATTTAAAACTCCCGCTCTTTCGACGCGAGCGGAGTGGCTGTAATACGTCACCCCGTGACGTATAGCAGCCACTACGTGACGTATATTACCAACTTTGTGGTGCGCGATTTAAAACGGGCGAAATAGCCGCAAACTAAAATCAGTCTCCCACAAAAAAAATTGCTGTAAAAATTTTGTTTTGGGCGGGAAAATTGTTTTGAGACAAGCTTCTTCCATTTAGGCTGTTTAAGAATACACTTTTTTTCTTTGCAGTTACCCTTTAAGAAGGGACGCCGGACTGTGATGCGAGAGTTCACCTTCAAAATTTTTTTCTTGCTTTAAACAAAAATTACTTTGATTAAACTTTCAGAATCAAAAGATTATCGATTGTACTTCCAAACCCACCATATTTTGTATTTTTACTTGGAGCACCTCAGCTTGAAAATAAAAGTCTGTTTATGCGTCAAACCGCACTTTTTGGGAAATTCGGGATTTGTTCTTACTGTGAGATATTTAACTGAGCGGTTTTAAACATTTTTTTATAGATTATATACCAGCAGGGCAGCTGGCAAAAGTTTCATTAAGTCCCGGGAGAAATTATATATTTTTTGCTAAAGTAACAAAAATGCTTAAATTTTCAAAGGGTTTGAGTTTTTTTTTTCATATTTAAATTAAACAAAACGTTACAAGCCCAACCACATTGTAAGTCGAAAGCCGCGCAAATTTAAGCAAAAAATATTGTTGGCTGTTTCATAAAAAGCTGACTACGCTGTTTCTAAAAGTTTAAACCGCGCTCACGTCATCAAAAAATTTTTCGCCAAGAATATTTCAGGGCATGGGTACGGACATTGCGGCAAAAGGCCATCATTCCTTTTTTTTAGAAATCGGAAGGGGTTGAGCGCGACGCCTGGGACGTTTGATATGGAATGGCCCAGAAGCACAAGAACACCACGGGTGAAGCTTAGCAACTGATATATAGATATGGTGATCATGAACATATTTTATTGAATCTGGGTTATTGATCTTTGGAGGCTCGAGAGTTCTGTCGGAGTCCTGGTGTCGTCGTACCTTCTCATATACTCAGACTAGACAGCCTATTCTCTTCACTCATCGCGCCGAAAATTTTCCCGGTATCCTCCCCTGTTTGGATTCCCCGACGCGTACAGGAAGTGTCTCTCGCAACAGCTCTCGGCGGTTTTCTTCCCTTACCTCGCCCGTTCCGTCTCGGTGAAGAAACACGTGTATTCCTGGTTTTAAACTGCCCTGCACCAGACTCGGACTACTCCAGAAGCCATAACCAGCAGACGGCCGCGTTTTTGAAATCCGTACAGTAAATATTGCGGAACACGCTCTCCCTTGAGCCTGTCCAAAAACAAAGAAAACATAAAACATATGCCGAGAGTTCTTCGAACCTAACGGTAACGTAATTATTGCTTCGCGAAATCACAATGTTGTCCCATCTTACCACCTAAAACACACTCCTTTAGATCAGGTATCATCGTACAAATACTTGGGCGTTCATAGTTCGTTTTACTGGTCTTGGGAAGTTCATACTCAATACAAAAAGTAATGCCTATCCTATTTTAGGATTAATAAAATATAACTTTCCGTATCTTTGTTTGTTTCTAAGCTACATCTTTACAAAACTCATGTTCGCTTCAATCTGGAATGAAACTCTCCAATTAGGGATCGCGGTTTTGACATACAACAACATAAGGTTCATTCACTTAAAATGGATGTTGGCTTTATACTTGCTATCATCGCACTGCCAGCGTTACATTTATGACGGATAGTTTACCCTGCCTAACCTCGCATCACGTAGATAACTTTCTAGTTTTTTTTTAGTTCACAAAATTTATCATAATCCCGCCTTACGTAAAAAGCTGCTAAATCTCTCTTCTACATATCACCGAGTCTCGATCAAAAACACAATATAGTTTAAGAATCGCGATAAACTACAAATTATCGAAATTCATTTATACCCCGAACTATGCTTTCATAGATCCACCTTCCGGCGTCGGAGGTAACCTCATTTGGTGGTGCAGCTTTTAAATTTGCCTTAAAAATCTCAACATTGCATTAACTTACTGACATATAATTAGTGAATTCTTAGAATTTGCTGGTTCTTACGTTTCTTGTATCTATGGCTGTAAATCGCTCCCTCTGCAGTGACCCCGTAATCTAGAATGTATTTGAAAAAAAAGAAGAAAAAAAGAAAAAGAAAGGCATTTACCAATCTCCGCAATGCCGAATTAGAGCCCATCTCTTGAGGAGGAGGGGTGGGTATGGAGGGAAGGTCACGTGTGACTCACATGTGACGTCACGTGTAACTTCACGGGGGTAAAATTTTCACACTAAATATGGCGGAAAACATTCCCGGGTTCACTGGTATCGCGTGTTAAATCACGAGGGAAACATTTTCCTGCTAAATTGAGCCGCAAAAGTTTCCGGCTAAATTTAGCGGAAACATTTTGCCATCGCGACGTCACATGCGGCGTCATGTGTGACGTCATTATAGGAAACGTCCCATAATGCAGCGTGCGTTACGCCTCATTGTGACGCCGCTGCAGCCGGGAATCGGCGCTCAAGCGCAGAGCTCTAATAAATAAATAAGCAAAGGCCCATATGGAAGTGGTGAACGCGGTATATGATATTTGCACTATGGGCGCCAGTGCATGAGCTGAGGAAACGGGTCATTCGAGCCGATGGTGACGATGCTAACGATACGGTTGGTGGGTTCTTTTCCCACGAGCTCTTTTGTGTCTTTTCTAACACCTAGGTTTATGAATTCGTGAGCCAAAATATCAATTCTATGATATAAAAACATTTTGGTAACAATTTATTTCTTGCAGAGTGTGAACGTTTTTTTCTCTCGAATTTGTCCAATTTCTGGTCTATTCTGTACCCCAACATTTCCTAATTGCACATTTTTGTTTCGTAGCTGGCTGGCAAAGACTGACCGACACTCATTTCTTCACTTTAACGCTCCTAAGATCAGATTGCATTCGATAATATCAAGAAAAAATTGGAACTACAAAGATATTTGTAAGACGCAAGTAATTGGCGAATACCCGTTGGCACAACTGGGTGGAGTGTTTCAAGGGGAGCTGATAGAATATCTCTGAAAGACATGGACATTGCATTGAAAGCAGCAATATCAAACGCCCTGTTTTGATTGCCGTGGTGCCTACAGCAAATATTGAAGAAGGTTGTTGCCAAAAACTACTAAATGTATTAACGCAATAGGTTCCCTGAAATGTTCAACTGTTCAAATAAATATGTGCGAATGAACTACCCCAAACGATCTTAGAGAACCGTACACATAACCAGAAAGAAACTCTCTTACTTTTGATTGCTGCACGTCTATGCGTTACGTGAAAATGGTGAACTGTTATAATAATCTGTACAGGATTAATTACACGAAGAAATTGTAAACTCACGTACAAGCAGGCTTACTTATCTACCGTATTTTCTATCCTTAAAAAATATATGCCTCCAACATATTATCGCCAAAGTACGAATTCGTAACAAAGTCATAATGCCGTTAGCCTAACTTTTGTACGCTTCCACATTTAATGTTTGCTGGCATTCCCTTGCATGATCTCTGTGTACCGTGAATACCGTTGGTTTTCAACTCTGTTACGTTAATAGCCTATTTCAACATGCAGCTCTTTCCACGTCGATGGAATCATAATTCGTACGCACCTGGATGTCGACTTTTCTAAACACAAAGGATGCAAAATGACGGGACCAAGCGTCTTCGCAAGCAGTTTAAACACCTGGGAAGTTGCAATTGTGAGACTTCTTTTTATTCTGCTTCTCGAAGTGTATATCATCAAAAATGGTGCCTACTGTCAGCACACGGCCTCTTTTAAAGAATATCGTGCATCTTTCAGCGGATAATATTTAGTCACTGTCGCGTGAAGATAACGTCACTTTCTAGAAAACATAACCAAGATAAAAATGATTTAAGAAATAGTTTGACCTCAGAAATTAAGACCATGAATTGGATTCCGGCTCACAATTTAGTACAATCATCGGTTATTCCAGAAAAGATAAACAGAGTTGGGGCTTTTCAGTTTTCACTTTATGGTACAAAACTGTCCTTCATATTCTTACTAGTTTGCATAATGACGTGTTTGAGCAAAGAGCAACTAATTTTTAATCCTGATCGAAATATCTGGATGGTCAAAAAGACAACATTGGGGTCATGAAAAAAAAATGAACAGTCACACTTACTCTCTCAGCCGGTATGAGCAGAGACTAAGATATCGAAATTAAGACGTAAAGAGCGGTGGAATACCCGCCTGGAATTGGTGGCAGCCTGTCCAGCGGGCGCGTCCAGCGCTGTATGTTTTCGGTTACCTTCTACTTTGTCCTCGTCTTCGCGCTTTTTTGGAGTTATTACCTATTGAGCCTTTCTGACAATATTTTTCCCCGTCATACATTTTCGCCCTTTATTCTCTATATTAGCGAGCATGTGCCAGGCGTTAAATAAATGCGCATTGTGCGATATTTTAATACTGAATGCATATAAGTGGTGTTCTGTAAAACATTGGTTGATTTTCTCCTGGGAATAAAAGGTGTCACACGATACAATGTGAGGTGAGAAATAAATTTATTGATTACATTTTGCAGCCTTCTGCGCCGCCTTGTCACTTGAGAGTCAGACTACCGTAGTGGAAGAAACACTTCACATTGATGTCGTCAAAAAACTTCAGCTCATCAAGCCCCTTCAGCCCGCCGGACATATCAGCATTTCAGACTCACCCAGAACGGTAAACCTTTAGACGCCCAATTGACCGTGAACCATAAAACACAAATGTAGTTCAAAACGTTCTTGGACTTATTTTATGCACTGATGTTTCCTTGCATATTTTAACTTAAAAATGCAATAAGGAAAATCGTTTACTTTAGCAAGTGTGTAAGCAGCTACGTTCGCTAAAATAACTTCCAAGGTTCTCACAATGCTACTGGGTGAATTATCTGGGGTCTACGGCTTTTTAAATATTAAAAACCGAACAGGTGCACCACACAAGCACATAACACTGTCAATAGCACGTTTAGATAAAACGAGGAAAGCGCAAACGACATCCAAAGCTGTCGATAAATCTTGACCACAGACACGATGTCATCCCCAGCATATTTTTTCTGTTGCAAGGTGCTCGGGAAGCCGGACAGACGAAAAGTCGCAAACATTTCACGAAGATACCTTCATAATCCGCACGCTCAGCTGCTCGAGAAGATAGGTCCCACGCACAAAGCTGGAAGCTGAAACTGAGCGTCCGTTTGTTGTTGTGCACTTAGTTTGCGCACGTTGAGGGGAAAAAGAGGGTAATTAGCTTGAGACAAAAGCAGTCGTTCGACCAACCAAAGCAGGTTAACTAAAAGGAAACAGCAAAGAGGCCCTCTCCCATCTTTCCCAGACGACTTCTCTTCTTCGGCAGAGATGATATTGCGAATAAATCAGTGACAGGGGAAAGGGCGAAACCTTTGAAAGCTGAACTCGAGAGGAGTGACGGCTTTTTTGCGCGCGCACTTTTTCTATTCGCTGAGGCCTCGCTTCTACGGAAGGGGACCGGGTAACTTCACTTCTACTCCCAAAACTCGCCTCGCAACCACATGCGAAATCGCCGATCACTTTCCTCCAGAGAATATATCCTGAAGGATAACGTGATCCCTCCAACAGTCCCGTTAATCAATTTGATGATAATTGTGGTTTCACTGAAATGATTTCGGAAGGACCATAGGCCTTACAAAACGTTATACTAATCTTTTACACCCCATACGCATTCCTAAAGTGTACATCAGGTGCCTAGAAAACTTTTAGATACATCTCAAGCACATAACAAATTGTTGATGGGTACGTAAAACATATTACAAATCTGAGTGGGCACCATAGATGGATTTTAAATAGGTACGTGCAAAGGTGAACGCATATTGCGGTCGATTAAAGGTATTCGAAGACAGATTACGGGGGACTGAATTTACGTTAAAGGACTTAGCCCTGGTCACAATGTCCTGTGGTCGGAGGTCGGGATTCATACTATATGTTGCTCGAGTTCACTGCGTTGCGAAGACTTTGCAGATTCACATGATGTGATGGGGTTTTAGAGGGGCGTCCTTTTTTCGGTATGGGTGCCGTGTTTCCATGGAGTATAAGGTTAGGTCTTGTTTGAGTTTGTGTTTTCCCATTTGCAAGTATATAAGAGCAATCACCCCACTTGCGACAACTCGAAAAGTAAATTTGTACTATGTAGGCGGAATCACTTACATATAAAGTTGTCTTCTTGGGAAAGGTAAAATGGCATTTATTTTACTTTTTTATTTTTATTGCAGTTAGACAGTCAAGATGGTGATGTACGAACCCTTTGACCGATATAATATGCTTAAAAAGTTTAGTTTCAGGTGCTGTGGACTGACGTAGAACCGACGGCCTGAAGTTCTGAGAGAGGATTGAAAAAGGCGCAATATTTAGAGCAAGAAAAAACGATGTCGATTCTTTCCTTGGCCAAGCGCAGGTGCTCGAGCTCGCCTCCGTCTAACGAGCACTGGCCAGTGTCGTGTGCCCCTGATCTTCCTTACTCTCACAGCCACACTTGCTTCATTCTCATGGGTGTGCGATGACCGTTGTAGGATGTTTCGCTATTCAAAGCTTTGATGAGCTGCGCCACAATTCTCAGCAGTGCTGCCACGTGAAGAAGCTGGGCCGAGGTCTTTTTCCTCTCGAACGTGCAGTGCGTACGGCTCTTGCAAGCGAGTCCTTGAAAAGGCATCTTTACCAGGACGCAATTTTTTGGCACAAACACGTTCATGGCGCTCATTTTGATTATTTTTCTTTGCCGAACTTTATGGAGCGCGGATCTCCTGGCAGCGTTAATGATGGCCTGTAGATCAGGATGGGCTTAGAATATAATGGGCGAAGAGGTGGATGGTGTTCACTCGACGACCTCTTCGATGTCTACGTCCTCGGTCCCTGGTAGGAGACGCTCGGGGCACGAACAAGTAATTATGACTAGTGCGGCCTCCAAAGTCGGCGTATTTTAGCTTCGCGTCCAATCCGACTGGATTTTTCTGCGGCAATCTTCACGCTCGCTTTGTAGTCCGCCCCGATTATGGTGATGCTGGGCAAAGAGCGGCACGCCGAACTGGTGGAAGAGGCTGGCGAGTTTTATTTCCGCGTACAACGAGGGTGCGTCAACCGCGCACCGCTCGCTCAGCGTGCGGCCTCGGAAGGATGGTGGTGCAGGATTCGAAAGAAGAATCAATGAGGCGCTCTGACTTCATGGCGAACCAGGTACTCTCAATGGCACTGTTGACGTGTCAACGACGAATATCGCGTCGTCGGCCACTACAGTAAAGCCCAGTCGGGTAGGATCAAGAAAGGCACAAAGACCCCTGGGAGAATCAGCTCAGAGACCGGCGAGCGAATCGTCCGCAGCTTTCACGAGGTGGCATGGCTATAGAAAATGACTGCGTGACCAAAATTCCTATATACGACGCAGTACGTCCTTCTATATTCGGTTTAAGGGGGGGGGGGTTGATAGGCGCCCGGCGTGTCCTTGAGAAATAAATGGGTCCAGGTCACTATTGTTGACTGACACCCCTTGGGACCCGTACTCGAGGTGCCATAACATGTACACCAAAGGCGAGATTCGCGGAACAACATCAAAATAACCTTGCCAGGTGTGCCCAAACGGGAACGCGACAGAACAGCACACGACAAAACAGCACGCGACAAAACAGCACGGTCAAAACAGCACGCGTCAAAACAGCACAGCGTCAAAACAGCACGGCGACAAAACAGCACACGTCAAAATAGCACGCGACAAAACAGCACAGCGTCAAAACGGCACAGCGACAGAAGAGCACGTGCGAAAACAGCACGGCGTCAAAACAGCACAGCGACAAAACAGCACGTATATAGCAAGTTCGAGCGCGCTTTTCACCTATCTCTGCGCGACTAATTTCGAACCTCCTTGACCCTTTCATTTATCGACGCTAGGTTATAAAGGAATTTATTGCCTATTTCAGTGCTTACCAAACTCCGCAACCCGGAGACACCCCCATGCTTTTCACGAGTCTACAAGAGTCAGTTTCAATGATGCGTACTAGCGTCAGTCAACATAATAAAATGTATGCTGAAGCTAGCTAAACTGAAACCCATAAAAAAAAATACTGAGGGCAGAAATTGCTTTGCGACCCCCTATTGGATCTGTCGGACCCAGTTTGAAAGGCACGGAAGTTGGTAGTGAACCACAATTTCTAGCACAACAGGAGTTACCGATCAGCATCCAGCTTAAAGCATTCCTGTAAGGTGACAGGCGGAAAGCTTTAAACAATTAAATGCAATAGTTCGAATTTCCTTTTACAGCGAAGCTGTTGTTGGTACGTTTGTCGAATTTTTCCGTGTCGTGTATAGTCAGCAAAAAAAAAAAATGACCGCATCTCCACGTGGTGAATGATGTTGATTGGGGCGAAGCTCGGGTGGTGCTGATGATACTGATTTTGGTCATAGGTATTGCTGCTTGCTGTCGGCGTTGACGCTTTGCCGCCGCTTCCCGAGCTCTCAACTCCGGGTCCGCTTGGCGTTTTTGACGCTGTGCAGCAGCTTCTCGCGCCCTGGTCTCCGGAGCAGCTTGCTGTCTACGTAGACGCTGAGGCGCTGCATGCCGAGCTTTTCGGTCCTTTTCATTCATGGCAGTAGGAGAATGTGTGGTTTTCTTCTTTTTCTTTTTTAAGCAGACAGATGAGATGGCATCTCAGAACCCCTACTCTTTTTTTTTCTTCTTTTTCTTTTTTCATAATTTTTTATCTTTTTTTTCAATTTTTTTTTGCCCTACACGAGCACGTAAGCATGTGCTCACGTGTTCGTGAGCACCTGATCTCACGAGCAGAAGCACGAGCAACCGACGCCGGCCTACGGCGGACGGCGGATGGCGGACGGACATACGGACATGGCTAGCCCCTAAGGAGCTTCGCCCCTAAAAAAAAAAGAGTCAACGGTCAAATGTGCTCAAAACATCAATTGCCATTGTGTTCAACAGCTTCGCTGGCCAAACATGCTGCAGCAAGGATGAGTTTCAATCAAGTTTCGTATCCTAATTCAGATGTAGTAGGGATGAGTGTATCTTATTTGGCAACCGCTTAGTTTTGCAGCTGCAATTAACTGTGAACCTCATGGACGATTACATTTATAGCGGAAGCTGCAAAGTGAATGAAGACAATTTCTGACAGCTCCTTAAAGTTAGAGATGAATCGTACGCTCTTAACCTTTTTTGTAGTTATGACGCTGACATAAAGGTCTTGCAGATAATGCGCCGCGTAATCGAGAGTTTGGGTATTTCCGCAGAATATCAGAAGAATTCCAAAGATCCTCACCTGGTGAATTCACCATCAGTCCTTCGCTAAAGTGCGCGATATGTCCTTCTTTGGTTTGGCACGTAAATTCCCAGAGGCTACTTTAGCAGCATATTTATACTACCAAAAGTCTTCTGGCTACCGATTAACATCCACGATAGAAGCAAAAACAAGCTTGAAGACAGAGGCAAGAGTAAAACTTATGTCCTCAAGAGTACGTTTTATTTGACTCGCTCTCTCCTTTAAAATTCAATTTATATGGTGTAGGAATGGGGGAAAAAACGCACTGAGTACACTCCTTGCAAATTTCTGGACTTTGATATTTGCCTTTCTGACTTATGTGGTAGTGATGCTCATGTTCGTCCTGTGTACAAATACGAGCACACGACGATAATGACAGATCACGATAAGCCCCAGTGCGTCTTGCAGAACAGGTCACGTCGGCTGCCACAGACAGAAGTCATTGTTGTCCGTCCCCCCTTTCTATGTATCTTCCTCATGTTTAACTACTGTTACCATTACCAACACGCTCATTTTATACTTAAGGAAACCAGTACCTGGTTTACTCACTAGACATTTTAAACAAATTTAACGCTTTTAAATATTGCATTTTTGTCAGTATACTGCTTTTCGTCAATAAACCGAAAAGAACCGAGAAGTTTATGAGTCTACAAATATTCACCGCAATAAACCGAAAACTTCTATTTGGCATAAAAGCCGAGAAAAGTACGCCGAATGTCAAAATAATAAAAACCGAAAACGCCAAACTCTAGCTATAATGTCAATGTCCTGTTTTGACGCTGTGCTGTTTTTTCGCGGAGCTGTTTTGACGCCGTTCTCTTCGGTCGCTGTGCCCTTTTTACGCTGTGCTGTTTTTTCGCTGTGCTGTTCTGACGCTTTGCTGTTTTGACGCCGTGCTGTTTTGGCACGTGCTCTTCTGTCGCTGTGCCGTTTTGACGCTGTGCTGTTTTGTCGCGTGCTCTTTTGACGCGTGCTGTTTTGTCGCCGTGCTGTTTTGACGCTGTGCTGTTTTGACGCGTGCTGTTTTGACCGTGCTGTTTTGTCGCGTGCTGTTTTGTCGTGTGCTGTTCTGTCATGGTGCCTGCTCAAACGATGCCGTGAATTCTTTGGCAGTATTACCAAATAGGTGCGCGTGACGATGAACTCTGTCTCCTAACTGGAACTAAAAAGTATATACTGCCATGGTCATACTTTATCCTTTGATCCTGTTGTTCTAGCTTTATGCTTTCTGGAGCTTTCCACGCAGCTTCTGTATTATTGTCACAAATTTGTGCATCGAACCTTGCGTAAGAGGTGCTGGATTGAAAATTGGTGCCGCAGAAGTCGTTCTTCGAGAGGGAACAGTAGCTCGTACACCATTTTAGTTACACTGGCTTAAACTTTGTCGTACAATTCAATGTAGAGTGTGCGTAGCCAAATCATTCATCTGGTCCCACGTTGAGCGGCAGATGTAGAGCGTGAGCGAAAAAAAAATGCGTTCCGTGTTTGTCTCAATGAAAATGCCCGAGCTCTCCGTGCTTTTGCAAAAGCAGACCATTCTGGCGTGCTTCACATTTTATTGATTCTCTCAACCGAACAAATAAAACATAATCAACAGCTAAAATTATTTTTGAAGTTTACAGAAAAAAACAGCAAATTCGTTTTTGCAGTATGACGAAACAAATATTTATAGTAGTCTGTAACACGCGCATTTAATATTTCAGTATGTAAAGTACTCGGTTGTCAAGCCACTCGCAAAAGTTGGTGCTGTCGATATGACGTCAGTCTGTTGTACGTCGAATTAAACTTGGGTGCTGAAGCTGAGAGCAGCGACCTCCTTTCCGCAACCAGTTTTTCGTGCGCGCCCATTTTCCCTTAGCTGGGGCCGCGCCACAACGGGAAGATAGTGGAGACCTCCTCCTCAATTTCGAAAAGTGGTCGTGCAACCCTATACAAAATGGCCGAGCGGTTTCCCTGACAGATTACATCGTCAAGGGTAACGCTATCTCCCGTACAGAACCGTTAAAACAATTTTAAAGTGTTTCGTGGTTTCCCGAAAAGGATGTTAACAGACCCCAAAAGCCTTTTACAAATATATGACGAGGTTCTTACACGCTTTGGGGATTATTAAAGGGTACGTCATACCCATAAGACAACTTTGACAGACATCTCAAACACATCAAATTATTTAGATCGGTATGTCCAAATTTTTCCATAAATTCAAGATATGAATCTTCAGTAGGGTTCTCGCATGGCGTCCCTTGTAAGTAAGACTAAACTTGTGCAAAAAGACACTGCAGCCTTAGCGATTGAGAACCCTTTCAACACTTTAAATACATTGATGCCATCATAACCGGCAGCCCATCAGACCCTTCTGCCTTTCACATCCAGTAAGCCCGTAAACCCATGGAGCGCCCAAGTTAGTGTGAACCATAAAACAAAACATGCAGTTCAAAATGTTCATCGATATTTATCTGATACATCGAGTCTCAGATGCATATTAAAACAAAAGAAAGATATTAACAAACCTTAACTCAAACCCGTGCGTGCCATGGGGTTTTAGACTATACCATTGTTTCTGAGTGAAGATTGCTTCCCGTGTCGTAATGAGCCTTGCAACTTGTTGGGAAAGTTGTGTCTTTGCTTGCGTGCAGTGTTCACACAAAAATATATCACATATAATTTCCACGAATTCCTGCATGCTGCACTGGGCACACCGCGTTATGACACCTATTTGGATATGAAGAGGAGTAGCAAGGTTTCGGTTTTGATTGCCCTGTTGACGAAGTGGTGCATCTCCTGTCTGAATACAAAAAAGCCACTCCTCTCTAGAATTGCACCGAATCATATTCCTGTCAGCCTTTTGCACACGGCACCTCAATATTCGGCCGCGAACCTTCTGGAAGTATGGAGTAGCCCTTCACCATTAATGTTTTAGGTACAAAATAAACGCGAAGAAAGATTGGCTAGATCAGATTGTAGTGCGGGCTGGGATTTGACTTCATCGGAAATGAGGTATTGCAAAAGCTCAAGATATAGAGCACAGATCAGGCTGCCAAATATACCTCCACTGCTGTAGGCATAATGTGTACCTTGATTTATATGACTCTATGCGTATATTGTTTTTCCAGGAAGACGCCCTATCCTTCGTCAATAAACAGAGGGATGTATTCAATAAGTCATCACTGATGATATCATTCTCAATGATGGTGTGGTGGTACCGAAGAACATCGTTTTTTGACGATTACCATTACGGTATGAAGTGCTTCACACCGGAACCAGCAGAAATATTCACTGTAAGTTGCTCGAATAGAAACGAAAGTCCCGCAATTTCATATGGCAAGTCTCCGTGTATCTTGAATATAAAGGAAAGCCGAACGTAAAAAAGGTAGAATCGTGGATTGCGGGGCTAGTTGGTATTCGATCGGCAAAATAAAATAAACAAGCATATGATTGATCAAAGTCCTGTCTGTGCTGCATATTTCTCAAACCTTGTCCCGACTTTTTTTAATAACTTGTGGGGCTAAATAAGCTACCAAGTGGCACTTTATTATGCGGTCACAGGCACTCACTACGATTCATGTCAAGATGCCATTACGTTCCTGAAGGAAATATTTCTCTATGGAGTAATTCCGAACGATGGCGAATCTTGCGCTTTAGTAATAGAAACAGTATATGACCTTTACTAAATTCAGACTCGCCGTGTTTTATAAGTTTATGCTACTAATGTTGGTCGTTTAGTGGGAGATGATGAAAGAAGTTGTAGGCAGGCTGCGATGCGACCTCTGGGGATGTAGGGCGTTAATCCGCAATGTTGTTTTGTGTCAGCGTGATGGAACTCATACGCATTACAATGAAATACGTTTGAATGTGTCCTGTTCATCATTATGAGGCTCGATTTCACCACATGGTACACAAGTTATAACCGCTTAATGAAGCCCTTTCTGGGTAGCATCTAATAACTTTGTAGGCATATACTTGTCCAGTCAGCGCCGTTGCAAACTTTATTCAAATGTTTTACGTTTTCCTCTGACAAAATTCTCGAACAGGGCTTTAGTTTTGTTTATCCTTCGATATTAAACACACACAAAACGAAAGTATGCGATAAAAAACACTGTCAGTATCGTTCGTCTGCCCTTTGCGTACAAAAGTAAAGGTGCCCGAATAGACAATTCATGAAAAAGAATCTCTGGCGGAGCCATTTGTGAGCTTTCGTGCGTGCGGCGCGTGCTTTTCTCGACATCGGAAGCTACGAACGCGCACGTGCCGATAGGTAGAGATCGCACGCCGTGATCTAGATTTGTGAATATTGGAAATGTGTATAGATACTAGATGTCTACCGCCATTAGCGTACGCTTACTAATCTGATCACATGTCTATACGGCCAACGAATCTTGTCGAAAACGGCACGTGAGTTTTTGAATCTGTGCGTTATTTAAGTGCTCCCAATCCTCTCCACGGATGAAACCGAGATATGGTTGGCTATAAGGGAGGTCCATCGATCCCTCGCTTCCACTGGTTTCAATGACAATTGCTGGATCGCGCTTCCCCGCTTGTTCGCTGCAGCGCGAGTGAAGCCACCGGACTTCACTCGCTTTGGATACGATTTGCGGTTATGCTAGCCTTTTGCTGCGGTTTTCCAGCATGCTGTAAACACGTTTTCTACTCGTTCGTCGTCATTCGCCGAAGAAGTTTTTTGAAACTCAGTGCACCGTTGAGACTTTCCGTTGTGAACACGTAGAACATTTTACGAAAGCGCAGTGCCGCAGGAAAAAGGCACAACTCGTCGAAAGCAAGTTTCGCCGGTCTGGTGGCGTGTTCAAAGCTTCCTTGGCACGCCGAAGTGCCGTGTCTCTGTGCCTTCGCACGCTTCGATACAGACCAAGAATCGACGCCGTGTGAATGTGTTTAGCGAGTGGAATGTGCGTGAAGTGGTATGTGCCTCCGGATCCGCGTCTTACTTTACTCTGACGTCTGTATACTTGCGGCCCTTGCGGTTTAGGAACGAGCTTAATCCAGCGTCCACCAGCGATGCAAGATGGGGGAAGGTACGCCTTTCTTTCGTCCTTATACGATTTACACAATAGCGTGCACAACAGCTCATCATCACTGATTAGCGCTGGCTCATTATCAATCTACTTAACTGCACTTGACGTTTGAGCGCGGCTTGCCTAATTGTAATTCGTCAACAGATTGCACACGACCATATCGGCCATGCTTCAAAGATTTTGATTCTCGCCGTCATGTACTTTTGGTTTCGAAAGCCCTCCTTGCTCCACAGCGTTGCTCTATTCGTGCTCCCACGTGATCCATTAGAGTATATGTGGAACATAGCCATGGTTAATAGTACATAAAAACGTACAGATCTCCCCCTTTTATTGATAGTAACTAACCGGAAGAGCTGGACGATCCAGAATTCCGTGGCCGATATATATATAAATGATCTAAAGGCATCTACGCACGACAGACGTTCAGAACTTGGTGCGGCGTCAATTCTCGATCGGTATCCAAGCGTGCGAAGGCACAAAGATGCATCACTCGGCTTGCCAAGGAAGCTTTGATTACGCCGCGAGATCGGCTACACTTGTTTTCGACGAGTAGTACCTTTTGATACGGCTTCACGCACATTGCACTCGAAAAACACATCCACACGGCGTCGATTATTGGTCGTTATCCAAGCGCGCGAAGGCACAAATACATGGCACTTCGACGTGCCAATGAAGCTTTGAACACGCCTCCAGACCCTTGCTTTTGACGAGTAGTGCCTTTTTTCTGCGACACTGCGCTTTCGGAAAATTTTCCACGTGTTCACAACGGCAAGTCTCAACAATACACAGAATCTTAAAAAAATTTCTTCGGCGAATAACGACGAACGAGTAGATAACGTGTTTACAGCACGCTGGATAACCGCAGCAAAACGCTGGCAAAACCGCAAATCGAATCCCAGCGAGGTTGCGTCCGGTGGCTTCACTTGCGGGAGCAGGAAGCTCGATCCAGCAATTGTCATTGAGATCAGTGCTCGCTTGTACGAGCGGCTGGGAGCGGTCCCACGTATCATGCTTATTGTTTAACAACATCATCATGGGCTCTATCTGTAAGTCCATCACGTTTTAAAAGTAGCGCAAGGTTCGTCGATGGATGAGGCACGTGCAACGTGCAGGCCTTGGGAAGATCATGGCGGCACAGCGCAGCACTGAGCTAGATTTCAGACGCCATCACTTTCCCAGCAGTGGTGCGTGGCACGTGCATCGAGCATTTCCACAACAATAAATGGGGCCACTTTTCCCAGGCAGAGCCATTTATTGAGAGAGTTTGGCCATACATTCCTTTGGATAGGCGAGCATCTCGGGGCCAACCACAGGCCGCGAAACAGCCCCTAGCGGTGGTCGTGTGATCTAAATATGGGACACGACTATACTTCGTTTCACCTTATGTGCGAGCGAAGGCAAAACTGGAAGCGCGAGCACGGAAGCTCCGTGCGTTCAGGCTTTGCTCGAGCGCACGAGCTGGGGAGAAATGCAAAAAGCGCTGGTCTCGCGCTTCTAGCTTTGGCTTCGCTCGCAGATAAAGTGAAACGAAGTATAATTTGAGCCGTGCCGAGCGGAACTCCGCGTCTCAAGACGCTCGCGCACCCCACCCTTTGCACTGTTTTCTTTCAGCCAGTCTCAGGACGCTGTTCTAGCAGTGCAGACAAAGGCATGGGCACGAGCGCGTGGCTTTGGAAAGTGCCTCCTATGCACGAGGTCTCGTACAAACAAAAGCGTTTCGCTGAGCTAGGCTCACGCGCCTGTGCCTTTGTCTTCACTGCAGACATTTGTGAGATGGAGTAGAGGTCTCCCGATCGGTCGACGCTGTGTCACAAATTTAGTTTACGCTCTTAGCGTGGGGGAATCTTCGGCGCTGGCGGCGGCCTTTGCTCCGCCTATTGTCCAAACTCTCCTAATATACGGCTCTGTTCCCAGGATACAGGGGCTTTATGTGTAAGCTAGCAGCAGCGCTACAACGACAGACAAACAAAATATCAGAAAACATAACATAATTAATTGAATTGTGGGGCTTTCTTAGGTGCTGTATTAATACAAGGCACGAAAAATACAAACATTTAGAAATTACTATACCTATTTACTGGAAAAATAATACTTCAGCACATTGAAATAAGGTGCTGAATGCAACCATTTTGTTAGCATACTGATAGCCCTTGAGAGCAAGGTAGCGCTGCATCACGTATGCAACTGAAATATTGGTAAATTGTGCAAGAGTAAATCGAAAATGCTGGCTATGATGATCTGCACGCCGGAAGTGCTGGCGTCTGCGACATTATATGTGATCACGCCAAAGCCCAAAACTAATATCATCATGCACGCAAGTTCTTCAAAATCTCATTTTCGTTATTTACATCCAGTTTGTGGTACGCGGAAGCCAAGCGCGTGCGGCAAGTATACCTACGTTCTCAGCATTCTTATAGATGTTTGGGATATTTAGGAAATGGCATATTAGGCAACGCTCAGTAGGCTTGAATTGCGGGACCGTATTCACCCGCATGACAGTCACACCATAGCCCAACATGTCCTCATGCGAGGTGTGACGTCATGTAGGCGGGGATCCACGCGGTTTTTAAAAACGGTATGTGCTGTGAGGCTGTGATCGCCGACAGGACTGTAAAGTGTGTGGTTGTCCACTTTAACCACCGCCTAATCAGGCCCCACCTCGACCGCCCCGAACGAGATCACACAAAGCGAGGCACGAAGGATCTAATGTCTCACAGTGGGGCCATCTGAAGGCAGCGCTTTAGTCCAAAGGCGCACTTCGACGGGGGCACTGAGGCGACGGCTGTGGGCCTTCAAAGGCGTTGGTGGTGGCCGCGTGGCAGGCAGGATGATTATTGAGGCCTGGGCCTCGAGTGCGTGCAGGTCTGACCTTTTTCGTGTGAGCAGCTGAACTTCCACCTCCGTCTTGGCAAGGGGAGGCCGCGTCTTCAGCCTCTCCTGATGCACGTATCCGGACTCGTGTATTCTAGGGAGCACATTTCGAAACTCCGCGCCGCCAGCCACTGTTCAAAGATGCAGGTGGCGAGCTAGAGTTGGTAGCGCATTTCCTAGAAAGGGTGCCAGGATGGTGTCGCCGGGCTGCCCTGCCTCTGCCTGAGTTGCTGTTTCAGTCGTCGAGAGACACAGTGGACTGCCCCATGGTACTCGAACGCCGTTCTCTTGGCCAACGCGTGTCAGAGGATCGTGCTTCATGCTGGTTCTTCCACTGCCTACAGGGCTGGCCCGTTCTGTGGAAGGTTCATATCTACAGGGGCAAACGGACCTACTCCCGAAGGGCTCGGTAGGTGGCTCTTTAGGCACCGAACGGCTCCACTACCATGCCTCTTCTGGAGTGGCCGCCTCTAGGGTTGGGAACCCAGCGAGTCGGACCACCGAATCCTCGATAGACGCCCTGGCTGACCGGGGAGGCCGTGGCGTCCAGATTATGCCCATGTGATCTCCTTCATGGGGCCGTCCATGAGCTGCGCCATGTCGAGCTCCTCCCCAGCGGTGGTTCCAGGCGGTCATTTTCTGTCAAAGAACGCTGTTAAGGGTGTGCAGAATCACTGTAGCATGCGCCAACCACTCTTGCGAGTGCTCGAGCTGTTGTCAACATCCTCACGAATTGGCTAACCACCGCGCATATTGCGCGCTCGGGGCCAAGCGCAAGAAGTTGGTGGAGCGTGGCGCACTCAATCTTGTGTTCCCGTAGCAAGTACCCTCTAATAGACCGATCTCACCAAGCGTGCGGCGCACACGCGAGGCAGCCATAACTTTAGTTCACAGGAGGCATTCGGCAGTGCACGAGGCTGTTTGTGCCCTGCACGCGAAGAGCTCCAGCGAGGTTGTCGCACCCGCCGAAAGACGAAACTTCCCACGATGCATTGCGGCAGCAGTGGCGTAGTGAATCTGGCTGGTGAGATTGGTTTATTCGGCAACGTAAAAGCGTTCAGACTGCTCGCGTATACTTAGCCGAGTGGATCCATAGGCAAGACGAAACACGTGTGTCATTGTGTCCTAGAGCACTGCCGAATTCCGAGCCATCGAAACAGCGAAACCGCAAGCCGCGCAGCTGAGTGGAAAGGTTCTACGAAAGAACCCGTCCCCGACATTGAATTCCAAATGACGATGACTCTTACCGCCACAAGCTACCGGCCCACCTGCTTAATTTTTGGGTAATCGACATTTTCCGGCGGGGTCAATGATGTTGCGGACAACAACGTCCCACAGGTAGTGACTCACAAATGACTACATCAAACCCAGAGGCTTCGCGCCTCCCGGGTTTGCTTTTTGCGAGCGCGCATCTACGAGTGTACAAGGTGGTGGCGCGACATAACTTATAAAAAGTCTTGCTGCCACTGCTATACCAGCCATAAGAGGAGCCGTAGATGAATCCGATAAACCTCTTCAGTAGCCTCATGGAAATCACAACCTTAAAGGAAGAGCCGTCCTTCTGGCCCTTCGGCGATTGTTGGGATGACCAGAAACGACAAAGTATCTAGGCCCAACTGACACGCATCGCAGTAGACATCAACTTGTCCGCCAGTGTTCCCGGTGTAAACTGCAATTCTCAAACCTTTCGGATGCCACCTGCCAAAACGTGTCTACTTTCCGGGTCTCCACGAAATCTTCCTTGCTGACCACTTCACCCAAGTGACGATACCCTGCTATCTTGTCCATCGTCCTAACACTGCCACGATACGGGATCTGGGATTCCGTTATTTGTCCTGTCCACGCGCAGCTGGGCTCTAGTGTGTGCTCGGCTAGCGGAGGTGAGCTATGTACGCATCCAAGTGCCGCAGAAAATCAGAAATTCATGTCCCGATTTTTCGTCAGGGCCTCCTGGTTTTATCGACGTCGGGACGTTGAACAGCTGTCGGGGCACAAGCATAGGCCAAGCATTTTCAGCACTCGCGAAAGCATCTGGAACATAACCATCATGGCGCGCATAAGTTCACCAACTTCCGCCACGGCCGCCAATGGAGCTGGAGTACAAGGCACCGACAACGTTCTAAAGCCGATCACTCTGCTCACCGGAACACGTCCGGCGGCGTCCGACCCCGCAGAGCCTCGCTTGGATACAGCATTTGTATTCGCTGACACGTTTGACCTCGAATTGGCGGCCAACGTTGGTTTTAACAATAGCGAGCGCTCAGCCAGTTAGGTGCCCCATTCCCGCAAAATGGTAAAGGAACGCGTTAGGTATGACCTCCAAGAAAAGGTCGAAAGCTAGGACCAACTTTCGGGCCTTACGTTCGAGAGCCAGATAATGGGGAATTGTAGTAGACCGTTTATGCAGCCCGCTAAGCACCCCGATAGCGCTCCGTAATCCGCCACAAGACCTTGAACTATGCCGACAAGGCTGGCGGCGCGCGTGCACAGCTGTGGCGTTTTCTTCACGGATACCATTGCGGAGGGGAAATACGGTCTACTACAATTCCCTACTGTGAGTGTCAACTCAGGACAACCGCCCGATCAGGCCTCGCCTCAAACGCCCCGAACAAGATCACACAACGCGAGGTGCGAAGGATCCTTTGTCTAACAGTTGAACGATCTAGAGGCAGCGCCTTTTCCTTTACAGTTCAGTCGCCGATCATCCCCGAGCACGCTCCCGAGCTCTGCCAAGTGCCAGTCTCTTCTGCTTGCCCGCCCCCCCCCCCCCCTGTCCGCCCTCTCGTGGCAACGGTATTAACAAGTGACGCCACTAAAAGTCGTCGCACCCGTGCAAGATGGAGCGGTCTGTCGTTGAGATGAATTTACCCGAAGGTGAGTTTCGCAAAAAATGGCGGACTTTGCTCACTTGGCGTCATCAGCGTGATGGTGCTTACGTTACACGATATAACGGGACACCCACCACATAGACACGTGACGTCATGGCGCCACGATATATCACAGTATGATACGAAGTTCCGTGATTCCGATTCCTGTGATAAGTCACGTGATTCCTTACCACGACACAACGCCGCATGGCAATACCAAATTGTGCCCGCTTCAGGCTATCTTTCGCCGCCGAGACATCGCCTGTCGAATCTTAAGTGACACTTTAGAAACAATCATAAGTACTTATTACTCGCCGCATAAAATTTGCTTAACATTTTGTGCCTTTTGTATTTAATCGTAGAATTATGCTGCATTATTTTTTTCACTTTTGCTGCCTACTGTATTGAAGTGAATAAAATGTTTCTGGTTCAAAATGTTGCGATTGTGTCGACTTAGTAAATGTAATATTTTTACATTTCGTATGCACATAAATACAAATATAAACTCAGATCTGTCGCGTACTGTTCTAAATGTTGGTGTTTTGCTGTTTTGGCAGTGAACACTTTCTTTTGTCTCTCCCCCTCAAGTAATGCCGCCGGGCGCTTTGAGGGAAAAAATAAATGAAATGAAAATAAAATCGTTTTTTTAGTGCGTGAAATAATTTAATACTCAAATATGGGAAGCATTGTTCTTAATAATTTTCTTTTTTCCAAAAAGGCCTGTTACAATTTATTATTGGAGACATATTAGTCTGTTTTTGAACATATCGAACTGTGGTTATGTGAAAGGTGAACCAAGAACACGCATTAGATGTGTACAAATTAAACTGAAAGCCCTTGCGTAGTTCAAAAAGATATAATCACAAATGTAAATATACATACGGCGTTCTGCTGCTAACGAAAGGCTTCTAATTAACACAACATCGGACAGGTGGTGGAACGTAAGGCGACAGGTGTCATAACAGGAAATTATCGCAATAACGGCAATAGCAGAAAACTTTATATAGATAAAAGATATGCGCCTTTTTGTGTCAGCTGTCAGTGCATTACTTTGTTAAAACCTAAAGCTTAAAATTAAAAAAAAACATACGTGTTTTGTTTTGCTACTATTCTTTCCTGCTCCATGCCGTTGTATCCTTTACGCCCCTAAACTGTTACCGCGTATTTTTTGTTTACTTGTCTCCAACAATTATTGTTGCACTTTTGGAGCGTAAGGCATTTTCATAGAACACTTAACTCAGAACAAGCGAGATGGCGGTTATTTTCTTTCGGTTTAGTGCGAGAGGGCGAAGAAAATTAGGGATATGTTTTCGGGCAGTGTTTCAGGTGAGACCGTTGAGATCTCCGACAATCCAATGCTCCGTTACGGCTCCTCAACGACGACAGAAACTTTCAAAAGATACCACCGAAACAATTTTATCGCCACCGAAGCTGACACAAAAAAATGAGGGACTCGGTTCTTTGCCAGCAACACCGCCGTGTCGACTTTGAGAGCACTGTCGACATATGTTTGAGGTAGCGCGGATCAGACGCCTTTAGATAACAGACGCATGCCAATGGTGAGATTTCAAATTTTACAGTGATGGCTGTTATGGGTTATTATCATCACTTTAAAAGACATTTTTTGTTGGTGTTGGAGTAGTAGTCAATGTTGATGTTGTAGTTGGCGACGTACGGCGTCCGCCGTAGATGTTGTCGAATACGTGAAAAAAATTGCCAGCTGCCTGCGTTGATGAAACCCGGCTCCGATGCTTTTGAAGAGGAGGCGCTACCATTGAGCCTTAACAACCCGCACTATACTTAGGTTTACTTTTAGTACTCGATGCCCGCTTCATGCGATCTATAAAAAAACTACAATAACCGATAAAGAAATCCCGTTGCAGCACTGGCGATATCTAGGGCGCCTACATGTATGTCTGTCTCAGGGTGAACACATCGAGTGTTGCCCTGAAATCGCTTGCGCGTGACGCTCTGGCGCACTCGGGGCGTAACTTGGGCGGTAAAATATTGTCTGTGCATTAGCCAACGATTCGCGCTCGAGCTGAGTGACATAGGATTGCGCGCACTTCCAAATGCATAAAAACCGATTGGGCTGAAAAACGGCCGAGATGTCACCACTCAAGCAAAGGGCGTGTGTATGAAGGCACTCTAGCGATAACAAAAGTACGTGCTGCGAAACCCGAGTTCACGCGGTCCGGAAAACAAAAATCAACAGTATGTTCGGAAAAAATGGTCAGATATCTATTTTGCTCCGAACATTTTTGTTCAGGCACCCCATAATGCGTGAAAGCGACGACAACGCCAAGGGAATCCGTCGTGATTTGTCTCGGCTGTCGCAGTGGCTGTATTGTGAACTAAACATTATTTCTTATATTTTTAGATGCGGAGCATCTCTTGCTCGGGTCTATGTCCCGCGGCGTCGTAGTCCGGACTCACACTACGCATGCGCAACTCTCCTCCTTCCCTCTCTCCAACAGCTGCGCGTTACTCTCTCCGCTCTCTCTCTCTCTACCAGCTGCGTGCACTTCGCGTGCGTTCGCTTCTACTCAAACCGCGCGCGCATGCGCAACTCTCCTCCTCTAGTCTCCTCTCATTCAAGTGTGAATATAAGCAGCAGTAGCGCGCTGCGCGCGTTCCCCCAGAGGAATGAAAGGAGGATAGTTTTTGGCGCGCGGGTCGCAGCGCCACGCCAGGGCTTTACAGTGGGGTGGGCTTTCCCCGCAACTCTGCGGCTGTCGTCTGCTAGCGTTTCTCGGCCGCTAGCGTCCGCCGCAGCCCAAATCCGGCCGGCCAAAAAAAAAATCAGTCAAGAAGGGAATAAATTAATTACGATCCGCGATGCTCCGCATCACCCCATGGTTCCCCTCGGGAAGATGGTGTAATTTTTGTTTCTTTCTACTTTTTGCTGAGATCAGATTGTTGAGTGAAAATCTTACACATATAGTGAGCATGCTTAGTCACGTTTGTACCAAACGTGAGCTTGATATCATAAGAAGGTATTTTTGCAGTGTCTTCAAACAGTCAAACATTTTGTTTTCCTCATGCAGTGGAGCTTGTTTTAAGTTAGTTGAATCCAAACAGCAGGAAGCGTAATAACGTGTTCCTAATAGAACAAGAGCTGCTGTTTTCGGCAGATTGTTGGTTTAATTTATAATGGCTAATTTCGAACAACGTTTGGTATGGTAGATCTCAAAATCTTTGCCTGCCTTCAACACATAACATATTATCTCCTACTGCGATAGTTAAACCTTAGTTCGATAAATATTAATTCTCTTCGAGATTATCTACAGTATCACTTCTTAAGGAAGGTGTAGGTCGTGCAGTTTATGTTTGCATTCATAAAATTTTGAAGCGCTCACTCGCTCTAAATTGGAGCGTAATATCTTTTTGTGGGACCTCAGTTATAAATGCTTTATTTTGGAGCAAATCGATAGTCGAAGCATCTCAACCTCACGAAACCTAAGATATATTAATATGAAACCTACCGAAACCCAAGTAACATAGTTAATTGGGCAAAAACATTTTATGTTGGTCGTGAGGGTTAGGATTCGGAAAGCTCCCAAATGATAATGCATAACTTCAAATATAATGTTTCGGTTAACCAGTGTATGGGTATTTTGGTCATAAATTGACGAGTGCAAGGGGTAATTTTACTGCCTGGAAGTAAAGTTGACACCTGCCTTTTGGGGGCCTCTGTTTTCGAGGAAATACCAGAGTTAGGCATCACTTCCGGTTGTTCGAATTATAGTTAGAATTTTTGCCTCATGCCTTGACCGTAACATTTTTTGTGGAAAAGCAGATCAAGGTGAAAAAAGTATTTATACGCAAATTAACGCCTTAAAGCAAAGCATCATTAGGCACAATACAGGCACGCCGTTATGAAGTATGCAGCTAAGAAACCGTATTTTCCGGTGGTCTGGCGGAAAACCGCATGCATTTGCGGGAAACTAATGTTTATTGTTTAGAGAAAATATGTTTTTTTGCAGGCATGCAAGTCACATCACAGCTATCGAACCGATCACTATAGTCATCCCCAGCACACCCTCTTCAACTATAACAAATTTGCGGGTTATGCGTTAGGTTATGATGACCCTAAGACACTGCAATGGAAGGTAAGACACGCAGTGTTTTTTCATTTAATCTTATCATAGCATTTCCATGGCAATATATTAGTGTGAAGTCATTTTTAAACGGGCGTAAACAAATCCACCAAACATCAGAGTTAAATATGACACCATGTCGGATTTATTTTAGGCGGTTCAATATAAAACACTAATTGGACTGGACCGTGCTATTTTATTGAGATTCATCGTTTATTACTTTATGCAAGGTTCTCGGTAGTACGGTGGCCCAAGTATATTCACAAGCAACACCAGTGTCCAGGAAGGTTGTTTCACATGCAGTAATTTCAAGCATAAAGCCGATTTGTTCTTACGTCATTTTTAGAAATGAATTTTAAAGTTTGCTTTGGAGAAGAGCGTGTTGGTTCAAGTGATGGATGTAGAATAAAGCAATTAAAACTGGGAGGACACAAACACATATTTCAACTAGCAACAGTAACGAAGATTGGGTTTTGTCACATTAACATGTCATGCCACATTGTTCTCAATAAAGGCCTCGAAGAGCATTTGCTTTGAGACACTCGTCAAATACCTGCTGATGTTAAGTATGAAATTTAATTTACGTCTTTACACATAAACAGTTTGCGCTGGTAGGGCGCGCGGTTCGGAACCAATAGACACATTCCTAAGTCCGCCCAGATTTGTATCTCTCCAGGGATTCAGCTTTCTTGCAGACGAGCTCCATTCCTCAGGCCGACCGGGGGCGCACAATAGCGACTTTACGTAATCCGCGTTTCCCCTGACGCTAAGTCCTTCGATACGAAGAAGATGCTACGGCGCCTGCGAGACAATGGCCGTTACAGTAGAGTTCCGGGTATCGTAGCGGGTTGCAGAGAGCGTTGCGGAACGGCGAAACAAATCAACGGAAACTTACTAATGGAGTCGAGATCTGTCCATGTGCTCATCCTTTTAGGGCAAATTGGGTCAATCCCTCCGCCCGGTTTTCGAACAACACCTCCTAGCCGACAATTCGCGCACCACGAACAGCAATTTTCTTTTAGGCTGTTTTGTGCGTTACACATTTCTCCTTTTTTATCTGAGAGGTCGCAGTTTCAAAAGAGGTAATCGTCATTCGCATCAAAACTTTCCCACATGTAATAAAATACATCACAAACACGTCACCTCTAAAAAAAATACGGCAAATACCTAAACTTGCGGGAATTCCTTCTATGATAAATTATACAATAAGACACCATAACGAAACGACACTTCTAAAAACGAAAACATCTAACGTCCCAACACTACACTTCTACAAGAAAACGGCGGGAAAACGTCAGAAAAACAAATAATATAGACATTAATTGTTCTCACATAAAGTTGCAAAATTGAGGAAAGAACTTTTCGCACCCAGTTTCTTTTCTTTGTGAGCCTTGCAATAGTCCGCAGTCCAGGACCTGGAATGTTAGCAGTCGTCCAACTAACAGCCGCATCCTGAGCCCCCGTGTGCGTCTTGCAGGCAGGTGCGTCTAGTGCATAAAAATACTCGTCCTAGGAAATTCCCTCACCATCAATCGCCTCATCGAGTCGCCCTGAGGTGTTCACAGCACTTTCTATGTCTCCATCAAAGCGATTCCGACATTTTTTTGTAATGCTTTATCCGCGCCACGTGCAGGATGTCGGCTTTGCGTACGGTAATCTAATCAATCAATCAATTTGTATTTATTTCTTAAATTACGGTTGAAATGCAAATGTCGCATACGGCTACATCGGCATGTGCGTGGTATGCCACAGACGCCTCTGCATGTTTATGAGAGAAATATAAAGCTTGCACTAGAGCGCGTCATTGCAAAATAAATGGAGTTGTGACGGCCGACGATTTCCTAGTACTTTGGTCCGGTCTGTTGAAATAGCTTGACCAGTACGTGGAAACTGAATATAAAATTCGCGCTTCGATTCCGCATGCATGCGGACGAACGTCCGGATATGGACCAAGTTTCCTGTGTGAAATATGAGTTCCTTAAAGTAAGAAAATATCGCCGTTTATTTTTTTTCGTTCTGCATCGAGCTTCCAAGCGGGCATGACATATCGTGCCCCTTTCTATTCTTCTAGCACCTCCCGGTCACCCGGCGCCCGTATGTCTTCAAAATTTAACCGAGAGGTGTCGCTTCCTCGATTCCATGTATCGGGAAGAGAGGTGCAAGCTTTGCCGTGTCATGCCCATATCTGTTTTATGCAAACGGCTCGTCAAAAGGAAAGGATCCGAGACCCGGTGGTCATTCGACAGATATTTGTTGATCATATGTGCTAATCTCTCACATAACCCATTCGTCTTCGGGTGGTAGGCAGTAGTTTGGTGGTGATTCGATTCGGTTAGATTGAATAGTGATTTTATTATGTCCGCAACTACCTGTTCGACGAATTACGATGCTTTCAAAAAGTGCAGTGCGACGCTCGACGCGGCCGCATTGGCCGTGGCGACAGCCTCTACGTAATTAGTACGGTAATCCGTCATGACGATGAAGTAGCAATTACCCTTGGCTGTCTTTGTAAGCATACACAGAAAGTCTATGCCCGCCTAATGGCACGGCTTGGTGCTATCTGGTATAGGCTACAGCTTTGCAAGGGTCATCAGTGGAGGCGCCTTATTCGACACGAAATCTGGGGACGAACATTGACGTTAATGTTATTTGTTGCCTTTGCGGTGATTCTCAGTTGAGTTAAAATTCTGTAGAAACATACTTCATCAGTCTGGTCTCCAATTAGGGTTTCTCAGATTCATTACCAGGTTAGACTAAACTGATCATTGATGATTGCAAAATGTATGGCTTAGGTTTAAGAATATTGTGAACCAATTGTATCAAAATGTACGTTCCAGTACGAATTATAAAGCGAAGCCGTAACAATCCATGGATCTCACGTGAATCCGTTCATTTATAACGTCAACTGCGACGTTTAAAAGCGAAATGTGAAACCCTGTAAATCAGTCCCTAAAAGCCAACGTTAAAGCTCTTTCCGACAAGTTAAAAGAACAAATGAGGGCAGATAAACACAAGTTTTTAACATCTCTCTTCCCACTTTATAAAATCGTCGCCTAGAAAGTTTTGGAATCATATCTTACCAAGCACTACAAACACAAATACGTTTACAATTGATGGCATTCTTGAAACAAACTCCAAAAAATAGCTGATCATTTCAACACACAGTTTAAATCTGTGTTCACACGTGATGATGGCATCGTGACCTCTTTTAGCAAGTTTGATCACTTACCAGCCCTTGAGAATGTCCATGTGACTGAACAGGGAATTTTTAACTTACTTTTAAACATAGACCCACGGAAGTCTAGTGGGCCAGATGGCTTGCCAAACGCGTTTCTAAAACGATATGCAGAGCTTGTTTTGAAATATCTAGTCATTATATTCAACAGGTCACTAAATGAAGGCGACGTGCCGATTGATTGGAGGATGGCCAGAGTTAAACCGCTACATAAAACCGGAAACAAAGAGCTGATAACTAATTATAGACCTATCTCCTTAACTTGTTCTGTCTGTAAACTCCTTGAACACATTATTAATAAACACATTTTTGAATTCCTTGATACACATAACGTACTGTCGAGCAGCCAACATGGCTTCAGACGAGGATTTTCCACAACAACTCAATTGCTTGAGACAGTTCATGACCTTACCTCTGCCATGAACAAGAAAAGTCAGGTAGATATCATCTTTATCGATTTCGCGAAAGCGTTTGATAAAGTATCGCATGCAAAGCTCCTAAAAAGTTGAATAACTACTTAAAAAATAATCAAGTTATTGGTTGGATCCAAGCTTACCTAACAAACCGCTACCAATATATAGAATTTAATAATGAGGGTTCTTCCCTACTTTCAGTGGACTCTGGCGTCCCCCAGGGATCGGTACTTGCGCCTTTGTTGTTCTTGTTATTTATCAACGATATTCCTGATGAGATTTTTGTCAAAATACGTCTTTATGCCGACGATTGTGTGATGTATAGCGAGGTCAAGAGTGTTGATGACCTAATTAAGCTTAATGATGATTTGAACAAGATTTTGAAATGGTGTGACACATGGCAAATGTGTATAAATTATGACAAATGTGTTTGTATGTCCGTCACTAATAAAAAGAAGCCACTTTCATTCTCCTATCACATGAACGAACATATACTAAGACAAGTTACTGAATTCAAATATCTGGGTCTCTGGATCAGTTCCGACCTTAGATGGGATAAACAGATTAATTTAATCTCCTCTAACGCCCTCCGTAGATTATTTTTTCTCAGACGAACACTAAAATCAGCCACTTCAGATACTCGACTCCTGGCGTACAAGACTCTTATCCGGCCGACCCTAGGATATGCAAACATTATTTGGGATTCATTTACACAGGTAGGAATTAATCGTATACAACGAATACAAAATAAAGCTGTCAGATTAATTTTTAACGCCTATGGGAAGGCGTCCGTTTCCGAGCTTAGCAAACAGCTTGGGTTTGTCCCGGTTCAAGAACGAAACCGTATATGCAGACTTCGTTTTTTATTTCAATTAATTAAGGGACGCTATAAAATTAACGTTGAAGAATACATCACTTTCTCGACTGGTTACGCGACCTGAGGAAGAACCCCAGCTTTGATTACACCTTACCAACCGCGCATCAACGTTTTCAAATTCTCCTTTTTTCCTCGAACGATTGTAGAATGGAATGGGCTTCCTTACGAAATTATTAACCAAGACTCTGTAAGTGCATTTGTTTCCGCTTTGTGTTTTGAATGAGTAACTAGTAACTCCGTGGTACTATATCGCTTCGTTTTATGTTACTTTCCACCCTGCTACGATCCCTGATAGGGATCAGCAGTATTTGTAAATAAATAAATAAATAAAAATATATTCAAAACGTACAATCAGAGTTGTTGGCACGTGTGCATGACTGCTAAATTTTATAGTTCCACCATTGGGTATCTCTGCTCCGTTCATTTCAGATGTCGAGTAACGTACGCAACAACCCTTTCCTGAGCCTCTTCTGACCAAGGACTGCCCCGATCCCTTACCCGCAGGCATCATTATGAACCTGAGTTTGATGGTGGGAATCAAAGTGAAACTGGTTGAGAAACGTGGTTAAACGTTTCTTTAGAGCTTGAGAGGTCTAATCATCGCCGAAATTCTTGGGAAAGACTGCCTGTTTAATTGCGAGTTTGGTAATGGGTCGTGGGATGAATTCAAAGTTCTGTACGAATCTTCTGTAGTAGTTACACAATCCCAGAAAGCTTTTAAAATCGCTCCTCGGTTTCGGCACCCGGAAGTTTCTAACCGACTTTACCTTCTGCGGATCCGGCCTGACTGTCACTCAGATAATAACCTTACCCACGTGAGCAGATTTTATGGGCACCAATCGCACATTCAGGGGGCTGCAGACGTAGATTGGCTTTGTCATGGGCATATAAGACATATCGAAGATCATGCAGATGCTGTGGGATGGCTTTGAAGTGGACCACAATGTCGTCTAGGTATCCAAGGCTTACCTTCAACGGCATATTTGGCAGGTCCTTATTCATCATACGGTGGAATGTCGCTGTGCTTTTGCAGATACCGAATGGGACACATTAAACTCACACATGCCAGCACTCAGCAAAAACGCCTTTTTCTTCTTCTCCATTTTATAGAAGGCATCCTGCCGATTATCACTGGCAGAGTCAGGCGTCGTGAAGTAATTCACTCCCTTTAGGTCCTTTATAATGTCGCCAAGCCTTGGCAACGGGTGCACATCTTTCTTGGTCAGCTCGTACGCTCGACAAAAGTTCCCTAGGAATCTCTAAGTGTACTTTTTCTTCTTGATGAGGACCAATGGTGATAACAATATGCTCAACAATTTGCGTTCACGCCGTTGTCGAGTATATTGTAGACCTCATCTTGAACAAGAATGCGCTCATATGAGGCATGTCGATAGGGGTTTCCTGAGTGCGTGGCAGCGTTGCAGGTAACGACACTGTGTGACCACTTGGGTTCGACCAGGCGAAGCACCCGGTGAGGCGAAAATATGACCGCACTGACAGACATGATCTTCCAGGTGTCACCTCTCAACTGACTCAAGCGGCTCTATGAATGCAATGCCATATCTGGCTCCCTGCATCTCCGTGGACGGTTGAGCAGCGATGCTTAAGTGACATCAGTGATGGGAATCACACATCCGACTTTCGTTCCTTTAGCTATGAAAAGGTTGACTGTGCCAAGATTGACTACACGCGCGTAGCCTGTGCCCATGCTAACATCGCTGATTGCTCGAGCAATGACAAACCGCTGTTTGGGAGGATTGGTGGTGTGAGCTCCAGTATTGCAACACCGTCAACGTCTGTTTTTCGCTAAAACGATCTTTAGAGGGAGGGAGTATGCAGATCTCTACACAGCTCTAGGCAGGTGCATTTTTAATCACAGTTTTATCAATTCTGAGTTGGAACTTCTGGCCCAGTACGTGAATGCATCTGACAGGTAAATGCAGCAATACGCTCGCACTTTGTCGAAATGGCAGGCACCACTTCGACGAGGCACCACTTCGACGAGGCACTTCGGCGAGGCACGTTGTTGTAAAACCCTTTGATTATGAAAAGTACGCTCGAAACCTGTCTTCGTTCCGACTGTAATTTCCTTTCCACTTTTTTCCCGTTGCTTAATCACAAAACTGCTCACAATGCTCATATTTATCTACAAGGTGCTTCACAATAAAGTGGACTTACTGTTGTAAAACGTTTCTTCTGAAATCACATTTACAGCCCACCCTGAGTCGAGAATGAGATATCTGCTGACCATGAACAGTCGCCAGCAGCGCAGCGAGGTGTCTCGATGTGAACTTTGCGTAGAGGCAGACACCTTCGTTTCTCTGGGTGGTGGCCTCATCTCCGGAAAAGGCCATTACCCGAAGGACTGTCGCTTTTTACAAAATTCCTCTGAACCTGCCACACATGTCTGCATTTAAATAAATAGGCTGTGCTATGGCGGCGTGCGTCTTCCGTCATGGGAACATAGATCTCAGGCTGTTTGCAGCAAGGTGTCTGAAAACAGATGTCTGAGTTCAAAAGTAATCGAACACCGGTGAATGTAGTTTGAGAAGAGACGTAATTTCCGTCAATGACGAAAACGTTTACGACTGTTGGTACAGGCCGGGATTCATTGCCACCTGCAAAGCTTTACCTTGGAGGTTCGGGGAAGATTGGTCACCTCGTGCTGCCTGACTCGCGTTTTCCGGCTTAGGAATTTTGAATCCTGGTGAGGCGTGCAATGGAATGACTCACATATTGTGCTGGGCGACTTGGCTTGTCTGGATCAGACACTGTAGGGCGTAAAAAGGTATGCCTTTGTCTGCGGGTTTGCCAGGATCCCTCCTTGGAGAATTTTCTGTCTGAATTCGTGGGTCCCCTGTTGTAGCTTTTTCTCCTTTGTCATGCTCTCGGTCACCGGAGTGCAGAGTTGCAGCAAGTCGTATAAGTACTGCTTGGGTAGCTCCGGTGACAGCTGGGAGCGCTGTTTGAGGCGCAGTGGAGTCCACTCCCAAGTACGACGGTTCATGAACGTTTTTTTGAGAACTGCGTCCCAGGTGTCCTCTATAATGGGTGCATTCGCCCCACGGTGTGTAGCGATATACCACTTCCGCTTATTTCCAACGAGGGTCACGCACATGTACTGTTCTTGCCGTGACCACTCCCACCCGTTTGACTCGGCTGCCTGCTTATAGGACAGCAGCCAGAACCCATCATTTTCCACTGGGGTTTCGTAATACAATGGCGGTGGATACATCGACCGGAAGGCCACGGGTTCCGGTGTTTGTCCTGCGTCTTCAGTTTTGCTGGCTATCGCGGTAATTACCGTCTTGCCGATTCTCAGATTATGGTAGGTAAATTACCCCCTAAGCTTTTCGTGCTAAATCCTGAAGACACCTTTGATACGACTGTTAGCGAACTCTGCTTTACAATCATGGAATAGCCCGCACCTCCACCCCTTGTTAAGTAACGAAAAAAGTTCCCGAAAACACTTTTGGGGGCAAGGCGCTCTGTTCGGATGAAGCAGACATACGTCGGTACGCTCGAAATGTGTCCTTCCTCAAGACTACAGTTCCCCGGCAGACTGGTTCCCCTCCCAATGCAGGTCGGGCGTCACACACTGGCAGCATGACCTGTCGACGTGCTCATATTCGGTTCAAAGAGGTCGCTCCTTCTACGTGATTTCGGGAGAACTAATCCAAGCTGTCCCGTCTCACCACGCCAGCATCCGTTTTTATTAATTATGCAGTGTCATACGTTATACTGGGACATGAACAGCAAACTCTAATATTTAAAGAGCTCTGCACGAGCCCTCTGCTTTGCGAATCCCATCGCGTCGATATAATTAACATTATTGGCGTAGTAGCGTGTGCGTCACAAAGTTTGGTGCACAAACGGCTTCCACGCCCAGGTGTAGGTTCGAACTCTACCAGCAAAACACGGAGAGCCACTGAATGAGAGAGGGATATCAGATCGTGAAGGTCCAAACGCCAGACACTCCACGTGGAGCAGAACACGCTCCTCTTTGCTGTGATTGGAGAGAGGGCGGCTAGATACAAAGGCAACTCCCATTGCGTCTACCCAATATTCCTTTCAATCAGAAGTGTGCGTTTGACAGCACCTCAAGGTTTCTTCGACTCATTTCCTACAAAGTATCTACCTGTTCTTTCTCTTATCGATATCTACTTCCTTGAACAGTACCTTTTTTACAGTGGTTTTGTTTTTGAGCGTAGAACTTTTCCAAACTCAGTGCATGCAAGACGGCATAATTATTCTTGTTAAACGTTCACTTTTATTTCGCAACCAGCATGTCGTTTTACTCGTGACAGTATATTAGGTTTCAAAATGAGTGCTCTCAAATTCTGGCAGCGAGTTGACGGAATTAACACTTCGTTCCACTATATTCCGTAGTGCTTCTGCTATTGCGGGGAAAAACAAAACAACGAATGATTGTTTAGCGGAGTATGAATGTGGAACTTTTATTTTATTCGGAAATATCGCAAGCAGAAAACATATCCGCCACAAATTTAAGTTAAACGCAAAAAAAAAATCTGCGTGTCGTGAAATATTGTTTTGGTGAAAGTGGGGCCTATTTACTAGTGAATGAGGTGCCAGAAGATAAAGATGACTGTGTCTGTTGCCATCAAAAAAGAACAGCATAGTTAAACATATAAAATAGCGCAAAAAAGACAAGGACGAAATGTATACAGAACAAGCGCTCAACAACAACTTATCTTTTTCTTCGGCTTTCTACCCACTCGCTGCCAGACCACCTCTTCTTTAGGATCGTGAATCTACCCCCGAGATATAAAACGACGCCTCGTCTTTGAGTTGAAGGCGATCGTGGTTTCAATGAATAATGAATGGTTTGGCGGCGTAGGATGTGGACAGTTAGACGTTGTCTGTTGCGGCAGGTGTCGTTTGGATGAATTGCTTCAATCACGTAGGTGGCGTCGCTTACTTAGCGATGTATTCGGTAAGGCCATGTGTAACGAGAGAGGGGCTTTTCTGCTAGTCCCACACGCCGTTGCAGAGTCCGGAGTAAAACAAGGTCGTCGGGAGAGAATGTAACGACTATGTTAGTCTGATCGTAATGCTCACACTGGCGTTCTTGAGAATCTAGGGAGCGAATTTTGCTAACTGTGGGGCTTCTTCGGTGTCACTTACTGCATTTATGTGTAGCCGGTAAGCGAAGCATCAGGTTGCGGAGGAAGGAGGGCATCGAGCATTAACTCGGGGTTCGCAGCCGAACAGGAGGTAAAATGTTGTAAAGCCAGTTGTCTCGTGATGAAAAGACTTTAAAAGAAAGGTTATAAAAGGCAGTGCTGTGTCCAAGTTGGTGTGGTTTGAAGAGACGTACATTGATAACATGTCGTAAGTGGCAGGTTGAATTGTACAGTTCTTCCATTTGTTTGAGGATGATAGGCGGTGGTCACCTTGTAAAGTATAGAACAGGACTGTAATACTTCGGCCACGACTCGTTATAGAAAGCCCCGTCCTCGATCGGCAAGAAGCTCACTAGGCGCACCAGGCTATAGCTTCTTGCAAGAGAAACTGACCGATGTCTACTGCAGTGCTGGTGGGAAGTGCTCCAGTTACTGCGTACCGAGTTGTATGGTCAACCAGCCACTGCTATCCACTATTTTCTGGTCGATGACAAAGGGAAGAGGCCAAGTAGGTCCACGCCCAGGCGTTGGAAGGGGTTGAGGTCGGTGTAGTGGTTGCAGGATGTGCGGCGGGTCGTGAGGGCGGCTTTCTCTGAAGCTGACAGAGGTTGCAGGAAGAAATGTCTCGTTTGACACGTCGAAAGAGGTCGGGTCAGTGAAACCGTTGTTTTAGTTTTTCGTAGGTCCGGACAACTCCTAAGTGGCCAGACTAGGGGGCATGGTGTAATTGCTAAAGGATGCTTGCCTGCAGTTTTTGGACGCCGGGAAGCAAGGGTAGTCCGTCATTCTAAATTTTTGTCTGTTAAGTACTTGGTCATGTAAACGATACAGGCAGGAAGACGGCAGATTTCTGCCAGCCACCATGCCGTCAATGATGTCTTAGACGACTGGATCGTGACGCTGCTCATGTGCGAGATTGAAGAGGTCAGAGATGGGGAGCACCGGAAGTTCGAACTCATCAAATCTGATATCTGGCGGGTTCACAGGATGGCGGGATAGGCAGTCGGCATCTTGATATATTTTGCCAGATTTGTATACAATAGTACAATCGTGTTCCTGTAGGTGGAGTGCACATCGTAGGAGGCGACCGATTCCATCTTTAAAAAAGTGAGCCAGTACACTGCATGATGATCGGTGATGATGCGAAAAGGGCGGCCGAAGATGTATGGATGAAATTTGGCAGTTGAATATGCCACCGCTAGAAAGTTTCTTTCTGAATTTGTGTAGTTGCGTTCCGCTGGAGAAAGCAGCGGGATGGCATAGGCAATGACTTGAATTTAATTGCATTGATATTGCGCGTGGACGACTCCAATGCCGTAACCACTGGCATCCACATGAACTTCTGTAGGTACTGAGTAGTCAAAATAGTCGAGGATAGGGCGTAATGTCAGTGCTGCCTACAAGTATGCAAGATGTGTTTGCTGTTCTTTGTGGCAGATAAAATACTGATGTTTCTTGAGTGGCATGTTGAGAGGTACAGCGATCTGGAAAAATGGCCCAATAAAGCGTCGGAAGTAAGACAAAGAGGCCTAAAAATATTCGGTTGTTTTTCGGTGATTGAGGTAGAAAAAAATTGTGAACAGCCTTATTTTTTTTTTGGAGGGGGTCGCGTTGAATTACGTTTTTATGGACAACGTGTCACAAAATATTAAATTGTCGGTGGCGAAACTGACATTTTTTGGAATTGAGCTTAAATCAAGCTTCTCAAAAGGATCTACAGCACTTGTGCCAAGCGTTCAAGGTGAGATGAAGAGGAGTCCGAAAAAATAATTCCATCGTCCAGGTGGCGCATGGAGATGGTCCATTTTAGTCCTTTCAACAGACGGTCTATCATCCTTTCAAACGTAGCTGCCGCGTTACACAGGCTGAAGGTCACTACGTTTAAATCCAAAGATGCCATCGGGAGTAATGAAAGCAATTTTCTCCCGATCTACTTCCTCTAAATTTATCTGCCAGTAGCTGGCTTGGAGGTCGAAGCATGAGAGTACTCAGCTTCATGTAAGCAGTCCAGGGTGTCGTCTATTTGTTAGAGGGGATAAACGTCCTGTTTAGGTATCTTGTTCAATCTGCGGGATTCAACGCAAAAGAGCCAAGACCCGTCATTTTTTTATTTATTAGGACAACTTCGGCTGACCAAGTGCTTGAGCAATGTTTAATAATATTTTTAGACAGCATGTTGTCTGCTTCTTGCTGATTATTGCGGTCTTGGTGCAAGTTGGCGACTACCATCTTTGTGATTTGTAAAGAGCCAAGGCACTGGAATTTGTGCGAATCAGAAGCTTGAAGCCATTTGTTTTAAATAACTTAAGTAACACATTGGTTAATCGGGAGCTTGTAGCTATCGTCTCACCTTTCGCTAAGGTTTTGAGTAGACGTACCAATATTAGTTATTCACAGATCGGCTGTGCATTTGCGTATGGTGGTGACTGAGGGGTGTAGGGTCGGTTGTTCGGATTACAAGATATTCATATACTTGGCTATTACATAAGCACCACTTTCTGCAGGTAGGCTAGTCGTGAATTCTAAGGAGACAGTTTCAATTGGCGGAATTCTTAAACTTTATGCACAACATAATTTATGCTTCATAGGTTTAGAATGTTCACATGTGTCACACCCGCCGAGTTCGTTTTTTTTCTTTTTCACTGTCAATATTATTCTACGTGTGAAGAAAGAAAATTCCAGCCCAGGATGAATTGATGGGAACAAGGCGTCATTACCGGGAAAATAACAAATGCGTGTAGGTATCGAATGTAATGCGTTTACCGAACATACCGAGTGACAATATAATTCTACCGTCTGTGCTCTTGAACGTTCTTTAGTGTAACACTTTTTCTCTTAATTATCGTCGGAAATCTTTTCGCATTATCTATATAGCGGTGCATGTGTCCACAAGTGCATGCGTCGGTATACCGTCAATATAAATGAGCATTCGGTTATGAGCAATGCCTCAAGTACTGTGAAGAGGATTTTCGGGTAATCCTTGGAATGCAGCATCACCTCCAGAGGCTGCATGGTTTAGTTTTCCATGAGCCTTGAAGTGAAGGGCGGTGACGAAGGGCGACGGGGAACGAAATATAGGGATTGGCGGCGGTGTGGAGACGGCGATCGATGATTATGCGCAAGGCATGGATGGAGTGTGTCGTCTTGAAAATTGCGGCGATTAGAAAAAGACGGGATGAGACGATTTTACGGGCGGCTGTTTATAGCTGAAAACGGACGTTGTTGTGTGCTCCAATTTTTGCGGCAGTAGCGAGCGGCATGGCCTGCCCTGCTGCACTTGAAGCAGATATGACGGTTGTCAGAATTGCACCATTCAGCAGGGACTCGACGGTGGAGTAGCATAAACCCCGGTGTAGCAGCTGGTGAACCCAAGCTGCAGCAGTCGGCCACATCGGCATGCGGCTACGGTGGGGTGCGGCACCATGGACGCTGAGGAGAGTTCTAAAGCCTGTCCAACTCTTTCCTGGCGACCCTTTGCTCGATAGAAGTAGATGCAGTGTTTGTTGCCTAGTCGGTGTCCGACTGCATATGGCTTCTAGTTCGGTGCAATTTTTTTTGTTATTTTGGTTGACGTCTTATCAGTATCCTCGCACGATGGTTACAAGGGGGTGTTGGTAGTCTCTCGATCTTGTGTGCTACTAGATGACTCTTGGCCGCCTCAAACAAAGGGCCTTCCTTGAGCACATATTCTACAGTCGTACAGTTCTTGATGATCCGGAGCTGAAAATCATCATCCGCAATTTCCTTGAGGATATTGACAATCCGGCCAAGCTGGGGCATTTTAGTGTTAGCTTTACGGCAGAGGGCGAAGATATCTGGATGGACGTATCTTGGAATTCCGTAGACGTTTGCATTCACGGTGCCAGTTTTTTTCTTTGCAGTGAGCTTGCGTCAGGTTAGATTACCAATGTGGTCTTCCAATTTGAATTTCCAAAGATCCTACGATGTAAGTTCTTCATGGGTCTGGAACCACGTGAGAGCGGTGTCTTTTAATTATAATGGTATGTTTGCTAACATGATCATGTTGTCCCAACGGTTCTGGGCGCTCAATCTCTTTGTAGGGATCTAACCATTCTTCTACTTCTTGCTCACCCGTGCCGGTCAAAAACCCAGGGTCGCAAGGGTGGCGGGGACTAAAGGTTACGTCTGTACAGGGGTTGGGTTGACCGAGACCTTCCGGTGGGTGCCTGACGCACTCGTCTTGATGAGCGGAGGCGAAAGGCTTTGGTTTCGCAGGTCCAGATCGGCAATCCCTGTACCCCGCACCTCCACTAAAAGGAGTTACGGTGAAAGTGGGGTTTATTTTAAGGTGATTGAGACAGTAGGAAATAGACTTCACAGTGTGCGTTGCCAGCAAGGAAAAACAACAATACTGATCATATTATTTTCTCTACTCACTCGCTTCCAGACCACCTATTTTTTATCATCGCAATAATATAATGCTTTCTGTGTTATCGAACATATAAAACTTCACCAGAATCGAATTTATTACGAAGTATTATTGGGTGTTCTATTATGTGGCATATATCTGCCATGAAGTTTTCCACAAGTTTTTACCACTTATGGCTACATTTATCCTCGATATGTTCGGTCTTGATATTGTTGGAACTAAAGAAGGAAACCGCAAAGAATTCATATTTCCGTGAAGGCTTTTTAGCCGGGTGGTCAGCTAGGTAGTATAAGACTAGTATATTTTTCTATATATTTTGTGATTAAATTTGTACCTCTGTTTTTAATTTGAGCCGAAATTATTGGATGCAGTAATAAAATAGTCTAATGTGCAACATTTAAAGGCATGCACTTCAAATTATTTACCGTATTTAGGCATAAAAACCTAATTTAACTAACGGCGCTCATATCATTGTCTCAATCTCTGTCCTTGCAGATATGTGCAGCAACTAAGCAATTCACAGATCTGGAAATTGGAATGGCCTTGTTTAATATGGAAGGTGAAGATTCTGAAGGAAGGTGCTCTTCCAAAACATTTTTCCCCAAAGCTCACGGCTACTGGCGAGCCGACGGGGTATCATCTTATTTCAGAAAAACAGTTAATCAGCCCAATTTTATTGACGAAAACTTAGAGTGCCCAACCTAATATACCTTCAAGTGTAAATTTCTAATGCTATTAAACGAGAAATGTCGTTGCAACCGTCCAGCTTCTGTTATAGTTTAGCGCTTCTCTCTTGATCGGTTAAAGCTTCATGACGAAATATGTTTCATCATACTAGCTATGTATCAGGAACTGTCGCATGTATCTCAAAGTGGGTTTTGCAACTCGCGCCATAGTCTACCCGATTTCAGCTCCCATCGGGCTTCCCTCTTGGGACCAAGAGT
>JAZHYW010066360.1:0-18113 GCA_037355805.1 Ixodes ricinus
GCGCATGTTTTTCCTCACGGACGGATTTGTATGCTTCCCACGGCGGGTAATTGCTCGCAAGTCTCCCCCCCCCCCTTAACCCAAGGGCCGAGCAATTTCCAGATCACAGACCTATACAGCCAGTGGAACACCTAAGTACACTTGTCCATGGGCAGTCCGATTTTGTAAACAAGACGAAGTGGCCACAACGCGGGTCTCGGACGGCTGTCACGCCGGCGGAGACCTCGGATCGTGTCCCAGTGATTTGGGAAGTCGAACCGCTCATTCACAATGGAAGCGGATCCGCGTTCGCAAAGCGGTTGCCAACGCGATTGTGTAAAGATCCAGTTGCAATTGCACGCGCACTTGATGTCATCGAGTGCGCGTGCAATTGTACTGGATCTATCCGTTCACAACCGCTTTGCGAACGCGGATCCGCTCGATGCGAGTGGCGGATGAGCACTACGGGGGACCCGAGCGCGACTGAGGTTTACGAGCACAGCTGTGTCTATTCGCAACTCCAACGCCCTAATGGGGGTAGTTCCAAGATGGCGGAAGAGACGCGGGATAGATTCTCCCGGGTTTCGCGTGCGCCTGCTCGTTGACGCTGGTCAGGTGTGCTAAAATGATTTACCTGTCTGCAAACGCGAAGTGGTTAGGGCAGGATCATATTACAGGTGACGGAGATGTTGATGCGCGTTAGCAAAATGAGCCTGCATGAGATTTAAAGGTTGCAGAAACCTCGACTTGCGGAAGGCTTTGTGTGGGCGAGCGCGTTTGACGCACCGGCCACGTCACTCCTTTGTGGCAGAATATTTTTGAGGGTGATGAAGATATCGTGTTTGTGCTTTGCCCAGCCATTGGTGCTATAACAATGAGCCGCGCACGGTGACCGTCAAGCTTCGGAAGAGCAGCGCTCACAGTATTGATGTATTCAGTCATAGGCTCGCAACTCGCTGCTCACCGTCTCGGTTTTAGTGTATGGCAACATGTGATAAAACTGCTCTATGGTTATTGGTAAAGTTTGTAGCCGCAGGAAACCATGCAGTGTAGCGTTACAATCGGAGGCTCGCGCTGCGCCTTTGAAGCACAATTTTCAGAGCGTTCCAGGAGCGTTGCCGTGCTCACGGTAGCCAACGGTAGCCTAAACTAACTATTACGCTTAATCCGCTTGTTTAGGCTTTTTTTATTGCTCTACCAAATATGCATATTTTATTACTGCGTACATTTTTTTGCTATTATGTTATTTGCAACGTTGCGGCCCCATCTCGCCAAAACTGCCCGTTCTAAGCTCTCGTCATGGACGGCTGGCTAATACAGACACGCTTAAAATGCTTGGGCATTTCTTTATTTACTTTGTAATTTCCTGAAAGCAAGTACGCGTATTCTATCTATTTAAAATTGATTGGAATAAATGGCCATGTTTCTACGGCCTTAAAAGTCAAACCCATTCCCGACGTGTATTGCTTCGACATATCATTGCGACGACCAGTTTCTCCTACTTAGGACAAAGAATGGACTTTTCGTAGACCGTACGCTAGAGCTCTACATTATTAGCGGGAGTGTTTGCCGTCACGTTGAGCACAGATGGAGCTAACGGTCATGCACAAGACGAGAAATCCGCAGCGTATGCGATATACGAAAAGTCCCTAATGAAATTAGACATCCCGGTCCTTCGTGCAACGCTGTTGTAATTCACAAGAATTCCTATCCTAAAGCGCTCACTTTTTTTTTTTTTTTAAACGGCTTTGCGCATTAAGGCCGACAGCCCCTGCCACTTTTTCCGCGCCGCCGCCGTCGCTGCCGTCTTCGTTCTTCTCCTTCTCCGCTCGTCCGCGGGAGGGCGAGCGGCGGGCTGGAGTTGCGAATAGACGCAGCGTTGGGTGGAACCCCGAAGGTGGTCTCCGTGTTCTTGGAATCCTGTGGTCCTTCGCTGTGGTTACGTGTGCGAAACACGTGTTGTGTCAAGGAAGTTCTCTGTTTATCTAGTTTTTAACGTATCTAAGGCTCACGCTCCGTGGTGGCGGAACCATTTTCCTCGTTGTGCACGTTTTGGCGATTCTCGCGGGAATAATCGGATTCAGTTTATTTTGCCGGCCAGAAACAAACCAGGCTCTAAAAGGGTTGAACAGTGAGCTAGTTGGTAGGATTTCATCCTGGTTAAAAGCGCGCAAAAGACGAGGAACATTGAATAGAACAAACACGACAGACAAGTGCTCAGCTCGCAACAGGCAGTTTAATGAAACAACAGAGGCCACATAGGAAAAAAGAGAGGGAAACTGCCAGTAGCGAGTGAGCGTATATGTCGTCGTGTTCGTTCTCTACTTTGTCCTCGTCGCTTGCGCGCTTTTTAACCAAAATGAAACCAGGGCTCGTGTCTTAATGTTTAGGCTCTGAGCCGTGGACCTGACCTTGGGAGCTGACACCTTGGCCTTCCGGTGAGGGTGGTGTTGCTCGTCCGATTGGTCGAGAGTGCGTCGGGGCCTGTACCCAATGGGATTCTAGCTAGACCCTGATTGGATAGGACAGGCCTCGGCGCACTGACATGACCTCTGGCCGGACGGGAGATTGTTGAGTTTGAACTGACCCGTGCGTGGGCCTTTTTTCTCGCGGTGTGCCGCGTTACTTCTGTCGTGCGAGACAGCCCCTGCTCCCCGGCTACAAATTAGCCGGCGTCCTGAATGTACCCGGTAGGGCCCTTGACGGAAAAGCTTCCGCCTCGTAATTGTCAAATTATGTAAACTGTACGCGCAGTTAGTTATACTTATTTTATATTTCTGCCGTTTTATGTAATTGCGTTACGTATCAGTAAATTTCTATTTGATTTATTTATTACTGCATTCGCCTAAATATACGTTAATTTCCTCCTGTCGTCTGCATAGAGAAGCAAAACGCTTCCTTCAGCAGTAGTAACCGGCATCCTCATTTACGATTTCCCCGGTCCACGTTGCTGTAGAGACCTCGGACCTTTCTAATGAGGTCCGGGATAAAACAACCGAACATCTCTACTGTTAGCTTCAGTGTGGAATTAATATTACAAAACTATGGCCGATTTTTATTTGTAGTGTACTTACATCTTGTTTCTGCGTTGAATTAAAGTACTTATCCACATACAGCTTTCCCATTCCGTAGCCGATTATGGGGTCATACGGATCGTTCAATGCGCTGACGCAATGTCTCCATCGCGGCTCCTGTCTCTGGAGGCCCCTCCACACTTTGTTGAAATTAAAGTTGAGTGTTGTCATATTATGCGAAGCAATCGGTCCTAATTTATACAGAAGTCTCCATCCAAAATAGTTGCTCACGGTCACCCTGAAGAAAAAACGGTAGATCAATTATTTCTAACCCGCATATTCAGTTACAATGCTGAAGACCAAGCTTCGCCATCTCAAATACGTGGTTTCTTTTGTTTTTAGTTGCACCAAATTCAGAAAAATATGCTAAATGTCATGCGTATGCAGGCAGAAAGTTGATATTTCATTAAGCCTTATTAATATTATGGGCAAAAATAAAGTTTTAGAAAACCCGGTGCTCGAAAGTTTTATTTTTTTATTTTTGTTTAATAATATAATCAATGTTTGTAATTCTGTGCGAACGTCATCGCACAATAATTTGTGCATATTTATTTTTTTTGTATTAAGAGTGCCTTAGACGCGCATAATTTGTTTAATTAGTTCTTATAGATCAGCTCTAGAATTCAATATTCAGCAAAATGACTCGAAAAATCATCGGGCCGACAGGACGACTGGGTTTGTAGAACCGTAAGGAATGACATATCATTAGGAAATGGGAAAACTTGAGAGGTATTCGTAACTGTTATGTTTGTTCTTATCTGACTTCATATTTTATTCACAACTATGTTAGTTTCTACCAAGTTGTCCAAGATAACTATAATTCTTTCGTAAACAAGCACGTAAGACATTTCGTTAAAAATATATTTCCAGCACAATGAAGACGGCTTCTGTTGAGAATTAACATACTTTCTTAAAGCCTCTTTCTTACCGAGATGTTTCGTTGAGTAACTTCATGACACGCTTGAGGAACTTTTACTGAAGGCATTCACCTCTTCTTCTCCGGTTAAGCTCACTGACGCATCTTGGAAGATGTCCTTAAGAAGCTGAAGCCACCCTTCCTGGCAGAACAGAATAACATATTTGCATCCATCCAACTCGTACACCTGTCCTCGGATAGCTATTTATAATGTAAGGCTTACTGATTCTAATAATCGATCAATGTCTTTCAGCTTCGTGGACGGCTCGGGCTCCTTTTGGGGTGGACTTGTAGATTCGTCACTTCTTGCTTTGAGCTGGATTGTTAGAGCAGGTGATCATCCGGGAGCAGGAAAAATTTTAACACCAATATTACATCTAACAGATTCAAATGATTGTGATGATTAGTATTGCTAAAAGATACTTTTAAAGTTTTGCTTGGAGTATCATGACATGAGTCGATCTCTAAAGTTGCTTTGAGAGTCTAGACTGCACTCATAGTTTAGAGTATGTTTAGTCACCATCAACTGCAGCGGGTTTAAAAGAAATTCACCGATTGATGTTGAGAGTATTCGGTCACTTCGACCACTGGTAAATTTTGTGGTTGACTAAAGGATGTATTCGTAGACGATTACGAGACGGAATGTCCAACGAGCCGGAATGTCCAACGAGACGAAAGATCCAATAATGGATATTCAGGCACGTTGGACATTCAGGCGCGTTGGACATTCCGTCTCGCTTGGACCTTCCGTCTCGTTGGACATTCAGGCTCGTTGGACATTCAGGCTCGGTTGGATCTTTCGTCTCGATGGACATTCAGGCCCGTTGTACATTCCGTCTCGATTGGATCTTTCGTCTCGTTGGACATTCAGGCACGTTGGACATTCCGTCTCGCCTGTCACGTGCTTGATTAATTTGTCTCGTTAAATATACAGACTTGCGTGTGTATTTACTCCGCGTTCCTGCAGGCATTGCCGTATTTTCGTCATACTAAAATGTGCCACTGAAGGTGGCGTTGACGGACCGACAGAGGAACATAGAGCAGACACAAATAATTATAATTTCACCTAAAGGAAGGCATGATGGTTAGTTCGCTGAGTGCCGATGCGCAGCTATGTACCCATCGGTTAAAGGTATTGATTGTACGACGCAAAACGGTTCTTTGATAATGACAGTTGAAATGTTTCGAAGACTTTGATGACATAGGTCAGACAATTTGAAATATATAATAGGGATGCATTGTCCGGGTGTTCGAGTGCAGCGCCATTGGGGTACGTCTATGAAAGACGCGCTTCAGATCCCAGGAATTTCTATAGTTCAGTCCTCATCTCTGCCCGTTTCGAGAAAAACGTTGCATTGTGAAGATGAACATCTATAAAATTGCCTTGTTTTTTACTGTTACTTGGGTATTGAAATGTCGGCATCTGGACCTATGCATTGCCTTTGGGAAGTGCGATATACGCTGGAATATTGGGAGGGGAATCCCGCAGCACTTGTACTCAAACTGTTCAAACTTTGTTTAATAATCGTAGCCATCTTTTGATCCCCCTTTTACATTAACGGTATTCAGAAGAAAAAATACTTAGCCCATGAATAATTTTGAGATAATTGCTCATATTACTTGTACTGCTGATTTCAGCCACTTACCAGTTCAGAGTCTATGGTGCTTGAGGTCTCGTTTTCGTCATAATAGTTGTAATCATACGTAAAATTATAATTTGCATAATCGAACTCGAACTCGATGTCGTAGAATTTCTGGCGACAAATCAACGAAATTATGATCAAACGCATAACAAAGAATGAAAGGCGCTAAAGAAATGCGAACAGCGAAGCAAATGGCTTCTTATACATGCTGCGCCACCCAGAGTGTCACTGTGTACTCATAAACATATACAATAGAGCCCCTTTCTAGTGAGAAGAGTTTTCGTAGTTCCCAGGTATGCTTCAGGTGGGGCAGAATATAAGTAAGCCACACCGTTCGGATTTTGTTAGGATCCGAAATAGCATTCCCTATTGCGTGTTTTTTATGTTGCTATTTTGTTGGTAATCAAAGTTCCGTGTGAACTGGTGAAGCGATTATCTTTCGTTGATTATTGCTATTATACCAAGTGCTTTGCCGTTTCTGCAGTCCAGAGACAAAATAACAGTTCAAAAGCCTTGAACAAGCTATTGTAGCAAATGGAGATTTGATTCAGTGGCCGACTTTCAAATAAATAAGTTTGTTGAACACTGGAGTTTGCACATCGCAATTAAGTTTTGCCTTCCCGGCACTAATTTTTATGTGATGAATAAACTGACAGTCAACTGAACCATAATGCAATTGTGATTGTTTTTAGATATATCTTACTTCAAAACCTTCCAGGCGGCGTTTCATCGTCGTCTTCACTAACCTCGTCAATATATTATTGTACAGGTTCAAGTGAAATGTGTCATGCCTTGTAAATCTTTGTTCAATGTCGAAATCTTGCAATAAAGAAAAAAAAGGATCGGTTGCCGAGTAGTCTAGCGCACACCAGCTCGAGAGCATGGAGCGAAAGCTCGCGCTGCAAAACCCATGGATCCTGGGTTCAATCTCCGCCCCTGCCCGTTTTGGTTTGGATGAGCATTGTACCGGCGTGCGGTCGTGTATCACTACTGCGTGGTGCACGTTAAAGACCCCAGGCTAGCGGTTGTACGGCACTGGCTAATTGCTCATCGACATCTGAGACATCATGAGGCCCACTGAGGCATACTAACTTCCGGCTGTATAAACATACACACAACAATTTGTAACTCTTGTAACTCCAAGTGTAAGTGCCAATAAAAAAACACTTGAAGAAAAAACAAAAAACGGACGGGGGACACATCAATTCGGGCGTAATTGGGGCTATCCATTTGGTCTTTCGTTGGCATTCGGAGACTGCGTTTTGCTCGTGCCTTGTTTGCTCTCCTGTGTTTGATCGCTTGCCTGCAAGTCTGCAATCGGTTCAGCTTTTTCCTAGACTCCGGCGATTCAAAGATTCAAACATTGTTGCGGCGAACAACTATTTTCGAAGGTTGAAACATGTATTTGAGATACTGAGTACAAGATAGTGAGAAATGTAATAAAGATAGAGTAGTAAATACTCAAGACGAAATGTATTTGCAAGATACCGAAATACTACAAAAGCATTTAAAGTACAGTATCTTGAGTAGAGTATTTAAGGTAGGCACAAGTCTGGTTTCATCCAATAGTTTAAATATCGAATTCACGAGGCGTCAACCCTCCAAATGATCGTCTGGGGGCCTACCCGGCCGCACATCCAAGTTGCAATGGCCGGAACTGACACCTCCGTAACGTGGGCACAACCTTGGGTTCCAGACAGGGTGGCGCCAAGCCAGAGCTCCTACCCCGCAAAGCGATCGTCACCAGCGTACCCTGTGGGACGCTGGAGCACACAACAAAACATGCGGACACACGAAACAAAACGTCCCCTTCGCAGAAGAGACAACGTCTTCGCCGCGGGGTGACTGCTCGGGAAGACCGCGGTCCCCCGTCGAAAGTAAAGAAAACAAAGACAGCCCGGGTGCGTCCGCTTCCCCATCTCCCCACACCCCAGCGTGGCCGTGGAGGGACCACCCGGGGGAGGGGTTCCCGCGACTCCTTTGCATTCGCCATTACACCATTTTTACACGTGTTGCGTGAAAGGCGTAATAAAGAAGACGTACACCCTTTTTGCACGATGTTTCGTCCTGAAGGGCGTCGGAAGAGTGTAGGATGGGTGGAAATGGCCATACACCCTTGTTACACCTATAAATACTCAAAAAGCGGGTAAAAATGGTGCACGAAGGGTGTAGCAAGTGTGTTCGTCCCAAGATACATCCCTTTACACGTATAGTGTGAAAATATTTAGTGTGCAGGTTCATTCCGTTTTTGAGTGAATTTCATTCGCATAACTAATTTTAAATCAGATGAGGAGACCCAGCGGTATTCTGATATTTCTTACAAAGGCTAACCACTCGCGGTTAGACTGAAGCAGAAGCGTTAACTCAAAATCACAATCGAATGCGAGCATGGACGATAATTTTTGGTTCATCCGGAGCGAAACTATTAACTTTACTATTCTTCAAAGTTCTTCTAAATATATATGTATTGAAATAACATACGTATACAAATTATTTGTATGTTAAACCATAGCCTCCTCTATACTCACAAAGCCTGGCAGTTGGTTCGACGACGGAGCCATAGAGTGCCCAGTCGCAGATGTGGGGCGCGGGGATCTGGTAGCACATAGCATCAAAGAGCCATTTTTCGGGAAACCTGGACGTCAGCGCACAGCTTTTGCAGCCGCGAGGACCCGAAACGCACTTGTGCGCTCGGGAGAAGTGTGTTTCGGCGTACTCGCCGCAGCGGGGCGCGAGTCTCGTGGCTCTCCTCTCATCCGTTGTCTGCCGCTCCACCTTTTCCATTTCGGCGGCCGCTTCTCTTGGCGATCTGCCAGGCTTTGTCAGTATATAGGAGGCTATGATTGAACACACAAGTCTTATATAAATCATATCAAGCGTATATAACCTCTGATATGATTTTATATGGCATCATATGTTAATTGTAAAGACCTAAGTATATTTGCGCAAAGGATAATTTTAGTTTTATATGTATTTGCTAAGTATTTATAACACGGGACACTAATGGGATCATTATAATTATATGAAAGCGAACGCTACCTTTGTTAAATTTACTTCAAAGTCAAATATATCTTGAGCAATCTTTGTCGTTACATTGATATCCTTCTCCTCCGAAAACAGAATTACTGTTTGTTTGATGAAATCTTCATAGGCTTTCACAGCGCTGTCTTTATTTGTTTCGCGCCTCATAAATTTGATACAAGGAGGGCACAAACTTTGAAACATCAATCTGAAACGAAAAATAAAAACCAAACCTAACGTTGGTGATTACTGATTCTTCATAAAACAGTTGTTCTCTCAAAAGTACTTGCTGAAGCAAAACATTAAACACTAATAATATTTGTAAGAGATACTACCGTGTGAGAATTACACGCAATGTACGGCGTGCGAAATGCACAACGCCATCTATAGCGGGCCGAGAGCCACGTCCGCTATATTCGTAGCGGCGAGAAAGTGAAACCAGCGACCGGGCCTGCAAAGGAGACATGCAAATACGCGGCGGCTTCGTGCAACAGGTACGATACCAACGAATGTTGCGTTCGCCTGCGTAAACAGCGGGAACATGACGCACACTTGAACAAGGTTCAGTTTTTTGTTGTTTCTGTTTGTTACTTTACACACTTCTTTTGATTATACAAAACCAGCGACAAGGCGAAGAAACAGGTAATTCTCGCGTAACGCTAGCCTATTTTCATCTGCTAACTGACACCGGTCTAATTGAAAAGACTGTAAGTGTGCAGGCGAGCTGGTGGTAGCTAATCATGTCGTTTAACACTTGAGTCTGGTGCAGAAAAGGACAAACTTTAGTCGAAGGAACAGACACAGAAGGGGACGTCCGTTTCGTCTGTTCCTTCAACTGAAAGTTTGTCATTTTCTGCACCACGGACTCGGGTGTTAAACGACATGTTCGCCCGTCTTATACACCTTTCCAAAAAAAACGGTCCTAGGCCTCTGCCGTGTTGCTGATGCTGATGCGGCTGGTGCGACTCTCGCGCCTTCTATCAGCTAGAAATTTTCTGCCACTCTTTTGGACTGAGGAAACCCGCTCAGCGCGATTCTCTAGATATGTTTTGCGGTTTTGCATTCACGTTTTCTGGCTCCACTTGAAAGTTTCCACTTAATTTTTCTGATGCATGCTACGTACCCTTTCTGTGTTATCTTCCACTGTGAGAAATAGGGCTGGTAAGTGCCTGACATTCAAGCCTTTCTGCTCGACATTCGCGAAAAACGAAGGAGGGGAAGGACGTCAGACGGCCCTCGACGCGATTTTGCCAACAATCACAACGTTTCTCACCCTCCCAGAGATAATCCGCGTAGAGTCCTTCTCAGTCATAGACAAAAATATTCGTTCGTGTTGGAGTCAGTCCCGCCCGTTCCTTTGCCTCGGTGCCGGTGTAAAAAAAGAAAGCTCTTCACAAAACGTGCCCCAAACCGAAGTCATCTTGGATACCGTCCGATCGTCAAGATGTGACTGTCGTCGACTCTGACTGTTACTTGAGATCTTTATCAAATAAATTATTTTTAGATAGCACTGCATCATGTGGTACGTACAATATACGTATTGTTTCAATGTTAACGCTTGCTAAATTGTATGCCCTTATCCTGTAGACGCGTAACTTCAGGGGGGGGGGGTTGTTCAGGTATGAAGACACCCCGAAATTTTACTTTATGAATTTTACTTTATAAAAACAGGGTGTTTTGTTTTCTTTATTCTTTCCATATTTGTTTATAAAAAAGTCATGAGAGTTACACCTCATGCGGTTTGTGGGAGCGAGTTAAACGGTCAGGGGACACTATATGGGTGGCTAATCTTTGCGGTATGTCGGCTAATTATTTCAAATTCGTTAATTGAATTTTTAATAAATAAAAACAGACATATCGTTCCAAATAGAAATCTTGCTGAGATTCATTGAAAACCACTAAATCAGTCATTTTCAGAAGGGCTTTGAGCGCGTGAGAAGCGTAGTAGTGTACTAAAGTTACTACTTGTAGAGCATACAAGGCTGGGGCTATGTAAGAGATAGAAAAATCGCGCGGGCGCCTTACCGCAACCGCTACCCTTGTACCTGCTCCACTAGTGGTAACTTTATTGCACCACTGTGATTCTCACGCGCACAAATCTGTCTGAAAATTACTTATTTAGTGGTTTTCGATGACGCTGAGCAAGTTCCTAATTGAAACCATATGTCTACTTTCAAAAAATTAAAAAGTTAATAAACAAAATTTAATTAATCAGCCAACTTATCGCAAAGAATATCCACCCACTAAAAGTCCCCCTGGCCGTATAACTCACTCGCACAAACCGCATAAGTCAAGCTTGCATGGCTTTTTTGTAGCGTTAGCTACACTGGCCGAGGTTGAACAGTTTCAGGCGGCTCTCATAATGAGCCGTGCTCATTATGAAAGCCACGCGCCACGCGCGAGCCACGCGCGGCGGTGGTGGCTCGTCCGCCACCGCCGCGCGCTTTGCATAATGAGCACGGCTCGCATAATGAGCACGGCTCATTATGAGAGCTACGCGAAGCCGCCGCCGCACGCTCCGCCGCCGCCACGACCGCCTCACCCGCCTCGCCGGTGTGCGCATTCCAGAGGAGTGACATCATAGCCGCGGCAGACGCACTGGCGCCACCGCGTGCCCAGCTGTGCGCCTCCGTTGCGCAGTAGCCAAGTCTGACGCTGCACCGGAGCCGCTTGATAGCGCCGCTCATTTTGTGCGCATAAGCTCATGCTACGTATATCCTGGCACAGCCGAGCTAAGCCACCGCAAGTTTTTAAACAAATCTGTAAACAATTTAAAAAGAAAAACCTGTATATATATGATATATATATATATATATATATATATATATATATATATATATATATATATATATATATATATATATATATAGGATGTTTCACGAAGGTGGACAAATTCAATATTGCGAAAACTACGCGTCGCAACAAAAAAGGCTTGTGTCGTTTTGGTCCTGGGTCAGGGGCCTATATAGGGAAATTATTAACGACTTGAGATAATTACATTGTTAATTATTTTTGCGTAATTAACTTTTTTATTATTGGGTGTAAGGCCATGGTTTTAATTCGAAAATTGCTCAGCATCATCAAAAAACACTAAATCAACAAATTGCAGAACAATAGAAGGCACGCGAAGCATTTTACGGCTTTCTGAGAAACCGTACAAGTTCGACGGGTTTTTAAGTTTCGGTTTGCTATCGGAGCGCATCTCGGCCCCGGCAGCACCACGCCCCGTGGAGAGATAGTGAAACCAACCTCTGCTGCGCTGTCATCGCGTGACGCAGCAGAGGCTGGTTGCACCATCTCTCCACGGGGCGCAGGGCTGCCGGGGCCGAGATGCGCTCCGATAGCAAACCGAAACATAACAACCCGTCTAAGTTGTACGATTTTTCAGAAAACCGTGAAATGCTTCGCGTGCCTTCTATCCTTCTGCAATTTGTTGATTTAATGTTTTGTGTATGAAACATGAAACATGAAACGTGAAACATGACAAGCGAGAGAAAGGTCAGTTTGCGCCTTGGCTTCAAATGTCCATAATTCGAGAACAAAAAATCGCCCGAACTAGCGGTTTGCACTCCCGGTCACAGAAGGGATTTCTTCAAAACATATTTTTCAACAAACTTAAGAATTTGACCCCAAATCCGTACCTCAGTTGAGATGAAACCACCCATATGTATATGCACTGCTTGTCTGTTTGACATAAAAAAATATGACAATTACATACCAAGGTCGGTATTTCAAACTCAAAGCCGAAAGCAAAAGGCCCCAGAGGAATTCCCTAACAATCTGCATTCCCCCATATTGAGAAAAAATAAGCGCTGTGCCCGCACTTGTGGATACGGACTTCTAACTTTATTTAAGTACACTACTCCAATTTTTGTTGATGTTTATCGTTGGATATTGAGGTAACTGCTAGCGATAAGTAGAAAACCTTACATAGGCCAATATTCTGCTCAGCAGAACGCCTGTGCGAAGTCCCGTTCAAAACGCTCATAGCTCGAGATTCGAGTCCTAATAGCGGCCATACAAACAATAGATTACAATTTCTGTTGGTAGTTCCTGACAGACTACTATATTACGTAACTCTGAATAAAAAATGAAAGAAATAAAAGGTGTTTTGTTTTAGAAAATCGACTTCAAACATGCAAGTTTTTGTAAATGTTCGTTTTTCAGGCAAATCTTCCGCGTTATATTTTAAGCGCAAAATATTCAATTTATACTCAAAGCAAAGAGCTTAATTGGAGCTTTACGATGGTGTAAATATCATAAAAATATATTGATTAGGTCACACAGCACAGCTTGCTGAACTTCGTCAGATATTGTTGCAGAGAGGTGGTTTGACACTTAAAAAACAAACATTAAAGATAAAATGACCTAGACGCTTTATTAGCATAACTCGCCGTTTGCATCTTCTTTTATTAAAGGAATTTACAGGTAGCTACTAAAAAGTTCAGATGAGTTAATTTTGAGTTAATTTATTTTTGTGAGTCTCTTGTATGACTGTTCGACAAGTGAATGAAAACCAAAATGTGAACTTTTATTGCCACCATACAAACAAGCAATTACATTTTCTGTTTATTTTACCTTATAGAGTACTGCGATAGGTAGCTAGAAAAAACAATTAGCCAAATAAAAGGTAGGATTTTTAGAAAATCCAGCTTCAATTCTAATTTTTTTTTAAAATAGTCCCTGATTTACGAGAAAATACTGTCCTTTCTCTTTTACACACAACATCAAATTTGTTATCATTAGAAGGACTATACTCCAAGCTTTCTGACAATACTAAATATGTTAAAACATCTCATATAGGTCAAACGGAAGAGCTGGTAAACTTTGACAAATATTGTCCCAAAACGTCATATAGGCAAATTATCTGAAATATATTTAATATAAATAATACCGTTAAAATTATTTATCAGAGAATAAGTGTGTTCACAGGTATCTAAAAAAATAAGATGCGCCAATTTTGAATTAGTGTATTTTTTCCGAATAAGTTGATTTACTGACCAAACAGTCAAACAAACTCAGACTTCAAGGTTTTATAGCTGGCATACAAACACAAAATTACATTTTCTTTTTATATTACCTTATAGAGCACTGCATTAGGTAGCTAAAGAAAAAAATGAGCCAAATAAAAGGTGTTTTTATAAAAATCGACCTCCAATTTGCAAAAATTTTGAAATTGTCTTTGCTTTACAAGACTCCACTGCCCTTTGTCTTTTACATACGACATTAAATTTGTTATAAATTTATTATCAATAGAACGAGTATACTCTAAGCTTTCCGAAAGTACTAAATATGTTACGATATCTCAAATAGGTCACACGGAAGGGCTGGTCAAAATTTGACAAATATTGTCAAAGGGACACAATTTGACAATATTAAAAAATAAAAGTGAAGATAAATACTCACAATAATATGACTGACCATGCATAATCGCTATTCTGGGAGTGGTCGAAAAAAGTTACATTGCACCACCAAAAGGCAAAGAGTTGAAAGGAGTAAAACAAGACACCTCCGACAGGCGAGATCAAAGTCAGTTTGCGCCTCGGCCGCTTAAAACGTCCATAACTCGAGAACGAAAACTCGCCCGACCTTGCGGTTTGCACTCCCCCTTCACAGAAGGGTTTTCTTAAAAACATAGATTTTTTTCGTCAAAAATTAAAAATTCGAGTCCTAAATCCGTGCTTGAGTTGAGACATAACCACAAATATATATATATATATATATTAATTGCGTGCGTGATTGCACTAACACCTTGAAACAGCCCCGAAAATATTTTCTGGCTTTGCCACACTGGTGTCCTGTCCCACGGCAAACACGTTATTAGTGACTGTGAAAAATGCAGACCTTTCGGCTATCTTCGGTTGTAAATAATTTTCGACAGATAAAGGCTGTGTCGTCCGACACGCGGCTGATCAGGCGGCGCCATCAAACTTATTGTAAAAAACAAACAAACGACAGCTAACATTCCTGTCGCATTCGTTCTGTCGCGCGCGTACCCAACAAAAAAACTTTACAGTTTATTTTTGCTTGTTTTTGTTTTTCAAATATTATACAATGCGTTCTGAATGTCCTCGGGAAAATACATACCTCACGAAACACAAAATACAGCGGGAAAAGACGAGAATTCCGCCAGCGGATTTTGAAACTGCGCCTGTCAAAATCACAGTCCACTCGGTTAAGCCTTAGCAGGAACGTCGGTGATAGTCTAGTCTTAAACCCAGTGACTGGGCTTGAAAACGGTTTGTTTCCCTGGGGGTCAAGTGTTTCTTGGAAAGGTGTGTACCTGGGTCAGGTATAAGGCGGCTGTCAGTCCAGAACGAACTCATTTAAAGGGACGGCGAACCAACGCACGCAGATCAGCACAGAGTTCGCGAGCTAATCCCCCGATCCTTTAAAGGAGTTGGTTCTGAAGCTCCTTCATGTGCCCGTCTGACTCACGTATTACGGTCGCTTTAAAGGCCTTCAGAACAAACTCTTTTGAAGGATTGACGAATCGGCTCGCGATCTCAATTCTGCGCGTGCTCATCGGCGAGTCCTGGTTCACAAAACTTTTGAAGGAGTTCGCTCTGAAAATGTTAATGTGCCCGTAAGACAGCAATATTTGTCTTAATTTTTCGAAATATTTTACCAAAATGAATTTCTAAACTAGTTCTTTTTTTTTTTTGGCACGTTATAGCAGTTTATTTTTTCCTTGATGCGAAAGCAGCTGACCTTATGTGCGTGAGACCAAGCATGTGGAAAGCGAAGCAGAAAAAGAAGGTCCATCTTCACAAATCCATGCCACAACCATAATTCAAGACGTGCATTGTTAACAATGAACGGAAACAGCAGAAAAAACACGAGTCCTTTACTTAATTATATTTAATGGAAAAAATAAATTTCTTAGGACAGCTAGAAAGCAATGCGCAGCACTGATACCAATACAGTTGACTTGGCATTTGTGATGGCTGTTTCACACGAGGAACCGAATCACGATTCTTGTCCGCGGGCCGTGTACCACGTGACCCCTCATCTCCGATTCTTACGATCCGTGCCTGGTCTGCGGACGCGAGGACTGAAACGCCCGAGCGCGTTTTCACTCGCGGATATTTGGCAGGTGATTGACTTGAAATGCGTTTAGTCCGGCAATGGTACAACGTTTTCGTTGTTCTGTTTTGTTTTATTTTGGACAATCAAAACAAAGATGGCGGAATATTGTGTTTTCGCTGGTTATCTTACACTCGATTCTTGGTTCCACGAGTCAAATAAGTTGCAGAAACTGCCTGGCTGACGCGACGCAGATTCCGGTTCTGGTACGTGTGAAGATTCAAATACGTTCCGTCACAACTCGTCTAGCACGGCGGGATCCTTTTTGCACGTCCGATCAACCTTTCTAACAGCGAGTCTTTTTTTTGCGACTGTAATCTACGCGAGTGTTGTGCGCAAGCACGGAGGTGCTTGTAGGCATCTCCAAACACCCCTCCGCAAGTCCAAGACGTCGTCGCTTCTAGGCCGAAGCCTTCTCGAGCAGGACCATGCTTGTGTCACAGCCATGCCTTTGATTAGTAAAGATAGTGGCACTTTACGCTATGTATATCACGGTGTTCTTTCTCGCTCTTTACGTAACAGCGGTACACGACTATTCTTTTTCGCGGTAGCAACGTGACCGAAGCTGTAAACGCCAATTTCGCCCTTGGACAACGGTGCCACACTGTGATGTTGAAACTTTGCGGCCTAGTAGGGTCGCGAATGGGTTCAGTTCCTCCTTGCTGTCGCCTGTTTGTCGTCTCCTTCTTGTGCATACGCTTTTGAGACGGACGACACGCGGACGTGTCGTCACGTAATCGCTCCATCCGTGGATTCATCCGTTGTGTGAATCGGTCATAAACCAGTTTTTTAAAACACTTCTAAACACATGCAGGTAAGAATTTAGAATGAGTGTATTCAGAACGGAAACCATAGCAGGTTGCGACGGCGTGTCTGTTCGCTCTAAACTGAGTCACAGAGAGGCGATTTTACTGTATCTCTTGTTGAACACAAATTTTGATTACTTGACTTGAATTGGTTCATCACAGAATCCATTACTTCGTAAATCGGCTGTAGCAAAAACGTGACGCTAAAGGCGCCGAGTGGATCGGTGAAGCCAAACTTAAATTCGCAACCTCTTTTTTTGTTTCTATTTTATTTTTCGTGGCTGAGATGAATATTTTGTATATTGCAAAGTAATTTTGTCGGTACGTTTGGAAAAAAATCCCGAATTACAAAACCGATACCGAAAGTCAGTCTTTCTATCAGGATCAGGCAAATACTCGTTTTCCGGCACGACGTCTGCGATTTGTGTACTACTTATTTCGAGTCTACCTAAAATTGCTTTGAGCTGTTCGGAACACCTCCAAAATAATACCGAGGGTGCAGTACGTTTGAGAGAAACTCAAAAATCTTTATCGATCGAGGCTTTCACCAGTAACAGCCCCCGGAAAATAACCAACTTCGATTCGCATGTATGGGCTTCGAGCTAAGATGGTTGTTTTGTGGTATAGGTGGGTTTACTCAGCTATGTACAAAAGAATGATATGAAGTGATGCGTCTTGAGTCCGCCCGAAACCCAGCACGAGATGCAGAGCTCCCCGCTCTCTATGCGCTTCGTCGTCTTCGAACCCCGGCTATCCAACAACTCCGCTTTTCCTTATTGTCCAAAACGACTTGGTGGCTTGACCAATCTTCCCGCTCGTGTAGTGTACCCACGTTGTGGCTCTACGTCAACACTGAGTGGTTCATCGTCACCACTGAGTGGTTTATCGTCCTGGTGGCCGTTGTGTAAGCTTGTACCTGGCAAATCATCGTACGACATCTCATCGTCCTCCTTGTTTTCGCTTCGATCAATAACCAGAAACTTCGCGTTTCGCCGGACAGTGCCATCCTTTGTGGATACCCAATATGAGCGCGGCGAATCGGCTTTCTTGAGTACTGTCCCCCTTTATTTAGGTCCTTGATCCAGACTTTCTGTGATGTCTGAAGCTCTGGCAGGTTCCTAACTCCATGATCCCTGTTAAAGCCAGACGCTTGCTTGTCTTTTGCTTGTCTCTCGCTCTCTTTAAACAGGGAGAGGTCAGGTGTTTTCGGGTTGAGCAGATGTAGTAGGACCGGCACCTGGGTTCAAATCTTTCTGCTGAACAAGAGCTCTGCGGGACTGAATCCACAAGCTAATGGTGTAGCAAGATATGCAAGAAGCGCTCTATAAGGGTCACTTGACTTCTTAAACTTCATTTTTGCTATCTTGACGGCCGCCTCTGCTGCACCGTTACTTTGAGGATACTTTGGGCTTGACGTGACGCGTCGAAAGCCCCATTCTTTGCTAAATGACACGAATGCCGATCGAAATTGGGGGCCATTGTCTCTAATGACCGTCTCAGGTATCCCGTGTCTAGCGAAAATAGACTTTGCTTTTAGAATGGTTGTTTCCGGTAATTGGTCTTCGAGGAGGGCTACTTCGAAGTATCT
>JAZHYW010066361.1:0-12244 GCA_037355805.1 Ixodes ricinus
AAAACGCCAACTGGTCCCAGCCAAGGTGGGACCAGCTGGGGTTTTACATGAGGAGCCGAAGTCGGTCATGCCAACGCTTTCCTGCAATAGACGCCCCCTCTTCGTTAGCTTGGGCCCCACACAGCAGAGGTAGAAGCTACGGGGTTTTACATGGGCATTTAAGTTTGGCATGCCCCCACTTTGCCATTGTGGAGCCATCAACTTTGCTGACCTTGCCCTCTCCCCCCCCAAAGACGAGGATGAACGCACGGGTGTTTTCATAGTTCGAACACCACGGGAATGCCCACGCTTTGCCGAAGTAGAGCCCCCCACCTTCCCAACTTCACCCTGCAGAGCCAAGGTGAAAATCACTGGGGTTTCACATGGGCTCTTAAATTTAGACATGCTTCTGCTTTGTTAGCGTGGAGTCCTTATCTTAGTCAACTCTGACGCTGCCAAGCCGTGGTGGGTCGCAGAAAGCTTCTTTAAATTGATAGCTCAACTCAGGCACGTCTACCATGTACTGCCGTGGAGCCGACATTTCCTAAACTTAGTTTGCATGGCTACGGTAGGACCCATTTGGGTTTTTGCGCAGTTCAACTTCGGCGTGCCCATGCTTTGTCGGAATCTTCGCTAACTGCCCCATCATTGACGAGGCAGGACCCGTGGAGGTACTCCACTAACAGCCCAACTTGGGCATTCCCATGCTTTGCCCTCTTGATGCCCACACCGGCGCTAACTTTGCCCCGCATAGCCGAAGTGGGGCCAATGGCGGTATTGCACGGGCAGCCCGAGTCGGGCGTGCTCTCGCGTAACTAAGGTAGAACCCAAGAGGATATTGCACGGACAGCCAAAGTTGGAGTGCCTACGCTCTGCCCCTTCTTGTCCAAGCATATCCGAGGTGGGACCAACCGCGGCACTGAGTGGAGAGCCCATATGGGGCATGCTCAAGCTGCGCCCAATTTGGCCTACATTGCTTGCGTAGAGACTGCTCGAGACCCAGTTGCCCATGTGAACCACAGATGGGCCTTACCTAATGTGCTACCTGGAGTCTTCTAAAATTAACGGGATCACTGTCGCCATCTTAAATGTTGTTTGGTAAAAGGAAACGAGTCGTAATAGCGCGGGCGATAGTTTACTGCGATTCACGCCCACAGAGGGCAGCATGATCTTAAAGGGGCGATGTAACGATTTTTGTTATTTTGCAGTAACACCGTTCAGAAAGGACCCCTGACATGAATGACCTGTTAAGAACACGTACGTTTTTCACCACACGCAATCGATTTTGCAGAAGAAATTTGAGAAAACGAGCAGCGTTTATCCCTTCAACTTGCAGCCAGAACAAGCGGCAACGTGATCTCGAGCCGAATATATGCCATAGCTCACGCCACGCGTGGAGTTGGCAATTCACTGGAGACGTGATGCGTTCCAGTGGTTGTAATGGTTCGGCTATTGTCGTCGTTGCAGCGATTGGGCACTGGCCTCTACCCGAATGCTTCCCGAGCTATCCAATATCAACCTCCGAAATTGAGTGAACACGCACTGCTCGGGTCCAATCTACGAGCAGGATTAAAATTTCGTCACTGGAGGGAAATGTGTTTCCCTAGTTACGTCATCAAGTTTTCCGAGCAAGAGATTGAATAAAAACGTTCGCTTTTGTCCTTAAAATTACTTCCGCAACCAAGCGAGTTTCCTGACCAGTGGCGTTGCATGCGAGTGTCCTTGATTCGCTATTGGTGCCAGTAAGCTCGTGTAAAGTTAAAAAAGTCGAAATCAATAAAGTTGCGCCTCCTCTTTAATATACCGATCTCACCAGCCAGCTTTCCTACGCCAGCGATGCCGGATTGCATCGAATGCACTTTATTCGTTCTGGACTGAGCGATAACCTCGATGCAGCTCTAGGCTTGTAGGTCACGTGACGGAACCAGCCTTTTCTTGCACTACAATCTGCCTCCTGTGAACTAAAGTTAAGGCGGAATCACGCGTACGCCTAACGCTTGGCTAGATCAGGTGTATTCTGGTTTAGAGGCTGGAGGCATCGCTAGGCGCTTCCAGTCTCAAGAAAATAAACATATAAAAGACACGTGCGAGCTATACGCCCATGAGGTTCAGTTCCTTCTGGAGAAACGGACTAAATACAAAGATTTCAATCGACTGTCTCTTGCCTGCACCTTTCACCATCTCATGGCTATACAGGCGTGATTTACTAACTAATATGGGTGAAATGCAGCAAATGAGCGCATCATCAAGCTAGCCGCCGGCCAGCATTGAAGCAGCCCTAGTCCGTCTTTTCACCATATTGGGACAGCAATTTGCGAGTTTGGTTCCTGCAGGCGAATTCACAATTACAAATATTTGGAGACATCTCATAAGTTCGATATCACCACCGTGTCGTCTCTGACATTTTGAACAACTGCCGCCAATGAGGACTACTATGTTCTCGTGAACCCATGCTCAAGAACGCCCTATTGCCAATCTCTAGACCACTCTACTCCAGCGTGCCAAAGTTTCGGAACGCTGCCTCCTTGTGTAGTATTTCTCAGATAAAGAGCTCGGTCATCGGCGTCCAAGCCAGTTGTTGCAACGGATGACCCAGCTTTATGAAGTACGCACTAATAATCAAGACGACGTATTCCTCCACGAGCTATTGTTTGAAAGTTCAGATGGTTTTGGCAACAACGACAACGTTGGTCGGATATCACCCGACTTGACACAGTGGCCAACGTAGTGATGGCGGTTATTAATCCATCAGTAGCCAATACTTCCGTGGTTCCACAGTAGCCAACAACCCTGATATATGAATCGCCCACCTAAAGCCGGCCTCCCCAGTCGTTGCTACGCAACTGTCGGGCACGCGACGAAAGGACGGGATCACCGAGCTCCCCAGGAATCCGCGTCTCTCACCGTGTATTTCAATGCCAACGCTCGTCATTGTCTCCCCTTGTTCACGGTAGGGAAGCAGGCCTCCCAACCTCTAGAGGCGACAAGTTGTCAGAGCCGAGAAGAAAGTCGCCTGTTTTATGTGAGTGACCGAGCCACCAGGAACCAGTATTTTGTCGAAGCCGGTGCTAAGATAACCACTATCCAGCAACATATGCTGTCAGTTCATCAAATTGCAACACCATCGTGCATGCCGTTTTGGTGCTTTTTTGACGGTTTATAACTTTCTCTCTAAGCATCCAACAATTATTAAATTTATTAAAAATTAAAGAGCTGTTTTTCAACGATGTTTTGATATCTCGATATTGCGATTATTTTTGTTGTTATTTAAATATCTAGCATTTAATAAATCGCAGTCTTTCACATTGAAAACAAAAAATATATTTCTCGAGCTATAACGTCCCATCGTTCTCGAGATTTTACGTGTGCGTTTGGTTGGATGTAATGAAATTGAAATGTAAGCAACAATCTGTACAGATAATGAATATTTTAAAATAAAAAAATGAAGTTTAAAATGGTAATATTTATGGTACTTTGAAAACAGAATCACATCAACTAATAAAAATTATGAGACATTAAATTGTGAAGCATCCTGCGATAATACATTTTCCAGAACTTCCATATTGATATATTACTCGTTAAGAATGTTATTAGGCCTCAAACTTTTCCCATTCAGTTACTAGTAAATTGCAAAGTTTCTTAACATAAAATACAGGTGATGACACGTGTTCTAGAATTTCTTGATGTGTTTTTTTCCGTCGTGTGCAGCTTTGGACGCCACGTGAAAGACAAAAAGCGCCAGATGTCAGGTGTCAGATGCCTTGATGCCCTCAGTGAGCGAGCCAGAGCGAGCCATGCCCTGCGTTTCTTGAGCTCGTGGTCAAGACACATCTTGTTGCAAACTTTTCATCAAAAAAACCTCCAGAAAGTGAAATAATGTTTGCGGAAACACATTTCCGAAATTGCATTTTATAATTTGTTTTTAATTATTTTATTGTTTTATTAGTGATATATGTGATTTTGCAAACTGGTATCATTTGCAACCCAAGTGGTACCACTTGAAGCTCATGTGCGTACCACTTAAGGCCCAAGTGGTATTAAGTGGAGCACAAGTGAGGACCACTTGACTTGCAAGACTTGCGAGGTGTACCCTTGACTTCCAAGTGGTACCACTTGACTCGCGTGTTATACCACTTGAATTGCATAAGGTACCATTTAAGCTGCAAGTGGTACAACTTGAAAGCATGTTGTACCACTTAAAATACCAATTCATATTTTCATCAGGGATATGCAAGTCGCACTACTGCAAGTGATTTATTGAACAGGCGGCACTTGCATGTGGTACCTGTTCAATAAACCACTTGTCAGTGGTACCACTTGCTAGTGGTACCACTTGCAAACAGTAGATTGCCATATAGATGTACAAAAGCAAGCCAGATGTTAGTCTTTCTTACTTTTATTTTGCAGTTGCGTGCTTGTGGAGCAGAAATAAGTACTTCGGCTGATCAAGATTACTAATTCTCCAAATCTAAGCGCCTCAGAGCTTTTCGGGAGTCCTGGATATTTTGTGACCGGACTGTCAACATGTTGGTGATGACTTGCTGAGCAGGCACCTTGTTCTGGTTCCCCAATGTCGCACTGTTCTTGCTAAGATAACAAAGAATATGAATGAAATAACAGCTCATGGGGATACAGTGATATGATTGAACAGATTGAACTTGTTTTCCTTTGATGAGGCCAATTTCGAAGGGTCTCACTTCCTTCTGGACCACCACATTTTGTTTGGCAGCAAGGTGGCATTATTTACGGGGGAAAGGTGGCACATTTTGTGCCGCCTGGCCCCCGTAAGGCCTTCGGGCAAATCCCATGGGGCCCCAAACTGCTTCCGCCCTGTATTTGCCTACCACGGTTGGTTTAATTGATCTGTTTCATTATTCTTTCTGCTTCGATAAGACCCAATGGTGGTGCCACATTGGGATTCATGTCGTTCGGAGGATTAAAACGGTATCGTTGCTTTGGTAGCGGTCAACACCAAACTCACAATTCACGAAAACCGATGAGCTGCCTCGTGCCACTTAGACGTTCGTGTGTGAATCAGAGAGTTATTAGTAGATCGTTCCGATACCTCCGATACCTCCGATAACGATACTATATATATAAGAGAGTTTTAGTAGATCGTTCCGACTTCCTCCGATACCCCGATAACGATACATATATGTAAGCGCAAAGGCGGAGGCAGAGTATCGGGTGTCGTTATCGAGTCATCGGAACGATCTACAAAACTCTCTATAAGCGCAAAGGCGGAGGCAGAGTATCCGGGTGTCGTTATCGGAGTCATCGGAACGATCTACTAAAACTTCTCTAATAGCTCAATGCTCTCAAGTCATTACTTTCAATGGAATCGATCGCGCGGTGGTCGGTATGCAAACATGGTAGAGTCGGCAGATTTACTCAGGATACATGGAACACACTCACGTGAGGCTTGGTGGAACGATAGGCTGTGCCGTTTATCATACCAATCGGAAAAATTGTCCCCAGATGACTCACGGGAATATGCCATTCCAATTAAAGACTGTCGACAGCGATCGACCGTTTGAGCGCCGTGAGTGGCGTTGCAGCTCAGTTGGTTTCCGGTGGCGAAAGGAATGTTGCTGTCCTGGAGCAATGCTAGTGGACAGAATTCCAGCCTTGAACTGCTCCCTGATGCTTTTGTCCTCTTGAGAACCGAAGTTGGATGGAACTGCCGTGTCCCGTAGGGCAGTCAAATAACCTTTGCAATGATTCTTTGGGCTGTTAATAACGCTGGCGGAACCGGTGACGCTCCAGGTAGATGTTGCACGAGTCTTTGAAGTGCGCTGCTGAGGGTGTCGACAGACTGTTATATTGATAGACGTCTCTGATCGGAGTTCTAGAAGCGGCCACCGCTGACGTCGCTGCTAAAGACGGCACAACGACAGCGCGAGAGGAAGGCAGCGTGTTCAAGACCCGTTGACACTCCACTACCAGCCAGTGGTGGAGAAGGTATCGACGACATTCCGAGAGCAGTGCGTGAGCACCTTATGCCCCCATGATACATTCCAAGAGCGAAATCTATCGCTTCCAGGGAGTTTCAGACTTCCATTGTTTACTCAAGATGTCTCAAGGAGGTTTGATGCCAAATCCGCCGTCCATCCACTCCTCAAAAAAATGTGGAGTCCTCGGTGGACCCGGCGGGTCGGGGAAGGAACGTCCAGTCACCTGTGCTGCTCTCATGAGACTCTGAATTAAATAAAATGATGATGATGAAGAAGTAAGTGAATAAACACATAGCATAGAAGAATACAGTTATCCAAATATATGAAACTACAACAATGAAGACACAACTACCCCCACGGACACAAGCACTACACGCTTAAGATACGCCGGGCGTGAATCGTTGTCTTCCTGGTTCGTCATTGCTTCTCTGACAGTCGTGTCGGCTAATGTCGCATTCTCCTTGGCTGTGAAGGGATGATGAGACGCTCAAGACTCACCGTGTGTTTCTTGAGATCGTGCTCAAAAAACACATGTGATTTTTTTATATATGTAGAATTTTTGTAGACCATTTGCAGATTTAACTTGGAGCAACAGCTTTCACTTATTTTATTAGTGCTATATGTGCTATGGCAGACTGGTGCCATTTGCAGCTCAAGTGGTACCACTTGAAGCTCATGTGGCACCACTTGACGTCCAAATGCTACCAGCTGACTTTCAAGTGGTACCACTTGACTTCCAAGTGGTACCACTTAAATTCCAAGTGCTAACATTAGACTTTCAAGTGATATGACTTGAAAGCAAGCGGTATCACATGAAATGCCACTTCAAATTTCCATCTGTGCTCCTGGACACATTGGAATAGCCGAGAAAGAGAGAGCGCACAGGGCTGCATGTGGAAGCGGTGCATTATAGATCCACGCTTAACTCGGCCTCTCTATTCGGCAGGCACGAGTCGGTAGATGTCGACAAACAGGTCGAGCTCCCCAGGCAGGCGAGGAAGGCCTGTCTTGGTTGGCCACCACCTCCACAAGAAGACGAGATACCAGCAGGCTACATCCGATGGGCTGCCGTCCGGGTCCGTCATGTCGGGACCCAGACGGCGTGCTCGCCAGCGAAACTGGCGAGCCTTGGCTTGCTGGGACCAGATGAAGCCAGTGCAAGCGGAACAACATATAGAGACTCGAACACCTTCTTTGGAACTGCAAAGGTCTAGATAGACACAGAGAAGAAACCCTCGAAGTTCCTCCGTAAGTAAGACAGACCGAGTACTGCTAGACGAATGGTCCCGATCAAGAGGCTCCCCTAAACACCGCAAAGCGCTCCTCGACCCCCCCCCCCCCCCATGGATTGCATCAGAAAATCGAGGACACATAACCTCATATAACCTCACAGTATTCATTTTCTATACCCCAACCTAAAAAAACCCTGTCCCTTCTGCTTACGACCCACTCGATCAAGGCAGGCGGTCCTCGGCGGTCCCACGGCGGCCATCTTGAACAAGCCATTAGTTCAACCGCTAGATGGCAGCACTCATCCATGTGGCCAGAAAACAAGCTGGTGACAGTGATGTCTCTGCTCTTTAATTTCCTCCTTTCTGCTGCACGCCCGCGCACGTTCAGCGCTCAGCGCCTGCTCCGCTGACACTAAATGCCAGCAAACGTGCCAGTGGTGCTAGCAGTGTCCAGTTCGCACAGAAGCGGAGCCCAGCTAGCTCATCGACCCGATCGAGAGTGCCATAGCTGGGCAAAAGTTGTTCTCTGATACTGGATTTGTTCCGCGCTGCAGGGTTGGCAAAGCGATTTCCTTAGAGGACTCAGCGTATAAGCCAGGAGCTATCGTTTTAACTATTCAAGAATTAAAAAATTAGTAAATCAATCAGTGAAGAATGTTATCAAACCTTAAAGAACATATATAAGACACTGCGCCTTGTCAGCATTTTCGTGAATGAGGGAGCTTTTGCACGACATAAACGTTTAAATTCATTTTGCTGTAAGTCAGAGCGCAGCCGACATAACAGGTAAATGAGGCTAGTCAAGCAGAATCAGAAAACACTATGTCATGGAGCTCAACGTCTTATGGCGCTTTTTTGTCCCCGGTCAAGCAATCAAGCGCAAACCATGCACCATGGCCTTGCGCTTTTAGTATGCGTGTTTGTGCATTTTGATATATGATGAAACAAGCTAATAGCATATATTTTTTTTCAAGATCGGGTCTTCAGAAGGGCGTTCAATTTAACTCATCATTTAGATAATAGTTTGAATAAACTTGATTACCAATTATCTCACCTTATAAAACAACCACCAATCAATATTGTTGAAAATAGTACGCCGAGGTCGAAGATTCTGCATGTTCAAGAAAATAATATAAGTTTATTTTTTAGCCCCAGCAACCTAAACTTAAAATTTGTTAGGCGAGTGGGTAGCAGCAGATTTTTAAGTGCTTTTTATAGTGCTTTTTGGATATTTTTTTTAATATTAGTTAAGTCTGAATATTTGATGTTGAAAACAAATATACCAGCGTCTTACATGTATCTTTATATACATATATTTTCTGTTTGAATGCAACAGAAATGGAGCATTTTACAGTAACGCTGGCATTGTATGGTTAATGAATGTGATCTTAATGAGGCCGATGTGAATTATTTGTATTTGAAACTTTTGATGACGTTGATATTAATTATTGTGACTAGGATGCTTAGCTAATGTCAATTTGATTATTTTATGTATAATTGCTTTTTATGCTGACACTAGTCCTGTACACCATTAAATGCTGTAAAGAGGGGATGATGGCCTGGTCAGAAGACTTTTTAATGCGAAAAGATTATTTTCCCCACTACGAGAGAACATCCGGCGTTGGCGTCCGCGGCATGACCGAGAGCGATGGTACCAAAAATGGCCGACGGCGCTAAGAGTAAAAACACGCTAGAAATGTTGAGATTGACGTCACAATCTTCGCGCAGGTTCCTGTAAACAAAGTAAATGAATGGCTTTGGAAAGAAACTTAGGTACATATCGGTCTGGATGGGAATCGAACCCGGGCCCTCGGGGTGCGAGACGGGCACGCTTCCTCGACTCCTCGGCGGCCCCACGGTCCTGGCTGACTACAGGTGGGCCTAGTGCGTGCGTCATTGCACACCGTACACGACACGTCGCAACCATCTGACTGAGGTGATTCAGCATCTGGCTGAATACAAGGTGGTGCTGAACATTGTAACCGGTAGCAAACGCCGACTTGTTATGTCTGATTATAGCATGATCCACTTCTGCTTGAAATGATCAGTTTCGACATCAAGCACCGCTGTTTCCGTCTACAATTTTTTTGCAGCACAAGGGACCTCGCAACTGAAAATAGCGAGCAGAGTTTCATTAGGGATATTTAGGCGATTCACAAAAGCTATGCGATGGTAGCGGGAACGAGGTAGAGCTCGAGTGGCTGACCGCTCTGCAGAGTCCGGCCACCCTCTCCCTCTTACCGGCAGCCGGGCCGCTGAGTAATGGAGAGGGATTTTCTGTGGAGTGGCGTTCGTTGAAACTATGGCGCCGCCAGCCAATAGGAATGCATTCATCAAATCGCTGTTACAGACTACAGGCTTTGCTCCATAGGACAGGGAAATTTTGGTGCCGTTTGGCGCCGCTTTTAAAGCTGATAACTGCCGGTTGGCTCAATAAAACAGTTAATGCTTTCGCATTAAAAAAAAAAACCCGGCAGGCCAATGCTTTCACACGTTACCTAGCCACTCCTTCCAGAAGGTATATGCGGGTAGCGAACCTGCGGCTTCTGAAGAATGACACTCTTTTTATTTATAGCAAATAAACGTACAGTTTGACTAATCAAACTTGATGAACGTCATTGAAAACTACTGTATAAGTGAATATTCGAAGGATTTAAAGCGCGTGGTGCGCTAAAGTTACCACTCAAATAACGTGCGAAGGTGGGTGGTTCGGAAACGTACAAGAAACAAAACAAAAACGCGCGAGCGTGTCGAATTGGGACTCATATTTGTGACAAAGTGACGAGGCGCCGGAGCGCCTCTCGCGCCAGCTTCTGGTGCAAGCCACTCCCTAATCTGCTCATGATCGTGATCACGATCGAAGCAGGTGGACATTCGTTTATTCTAGCTAATGCTATGTTCACACTACTAAAGCCGCTCAATCTGTTTACACTTGTCTTGCAAGTAAGCGTCAAATGCGCCAGTGCAGAAGGTCCGTGTCTGGTGCGGCCCTTGAAAGGTAAATAGCGCCGCAGCGCTGAATTGAGCGGCGCTTTGGAGCCAATGGCCAGGTCGTGGCACGTGTCTGTGTGTTACTACCCTAATGATTAGCGGTATTTCGACAAAAATAATAAAACGCCTTTATCAAGAGGATTCACGTCTGCCTATATCCCCTGGATGTGTTTGCGTTTGTTTCCAAGCAGCGTAAAACACAACAGAGCGCGAGGCCGGAGGCCCGTGTCTCGAGAGACCCTTGGAAGAAAATGGATGCGCAGCACTGAAATGAGCGGCCCTTACTTGGAAACGAATGGTGGCGGAGCACCCTCCAGTGGCACGTGTCTTGCGCGGTGGCCAGAGACATGAAGCCCCTCGATGTGTTTGCGTCTGTCTTGCAAGTAGCGTCAAATGCTCCAGTGCACGAGACCTGTGTCTCGAGCGGCCCTGGAAGCGAATGGCACAAACACAGCAATGAACGCGCCCTCGTACGCTTTTCTGGAAAGATGTACACTCCGTTACTGGCGCGGGCGCGTGGCTTCATTTATGGTATCGCGTATGCGCGAGAACACGTGCAAAGTTCGAAGTTTATGGGACATTCGTGTTTCGAATGAGGCATGGAATCCTGTTCAAAGAGTAGATTTGCGTGCGACATATGAAGCGCAGATGTCCTGCGTGACTAAGTTATAACCAGGACTGGGCGTCAGTTTTAATCGAATAATTAATCAATGGACCTATTGCTATATTACCCAAGCATGAAGGAGAATGTTTGGGATTGTGTTCCACGGGCCACTCGCGCACGCCTTCCCTGTATAAAAGATTCGAACTAAATAACCAAACTAGAGCTATTGACGAACGCGCGTGCAAGATGCCATTTGTTTTAGGCTCTTTCTTTAGGACAGTTAAACGTTGGGACAGTTACTGCTGCAGACACCAGCACGTGCAGCGCGGGAACACCATTCCCTGCATTCTCCTTGATGGTTGCGTAATTGAGTAATAGGCCTGCAGGTTCAGCTGCACTAAACGGACAATCGCATGGCGTTGAAGTGGCTGGGGCATATATAACCTTCTCCACTTCTTTCGTAGTCGCCACATCTCGCCCCTACAGTTTACTTTCAGGTCAAAAGTTCGCCTGGAAGTTTGCTTTCATACAGGTGTACTCGCACAGTGCGTGGTGAAAGCGCTACATTTTCAAATTTTCTTTGCCAAAATTTAACGGATTAACTGGTTAAAACTTTAATCGCGATTAAATCATTAATTGATTCATCGGTAGGTTATTCGATCAAGTGCCCAGACCTAGTTATAACGCAACGTAAGAAAACATAAGCAAACGCCGCTGTGTGAGTGGACATTGCCTCGTTCAGCAGCTTTGAAGAGTAATGGCACGGGCTAGAGTGAACAGGCGCGATCTCTGGCGGCCTTTGCACCGGGTGAGTATGAAGTTGTTCCCTGCGGCGGCAGCATTGATGGGTCGCTGGTAACCCCACTGATCCTACAGCGCTTAAATTCCTCCTGAGAGTCACGTCCTCCTCACCGTGATGTCCTCTTTGCTCCGGGTTGGAGTTGGATAAGTTTAGAGAGTAATTAGACCTACTGGTTGGTGAGGCCGGCTGCCTTCAGGGACTTACGCGAAACACGTCTTTCTCTTCGTCTCCTTAAAAAACAAATTTGTATAGACAAGCATTGTATTATTGTAAGCCAAAACTTATTTCAATCGGCTCACTACAGTTATTTCAAGCAGACTTAATTGTCACACATTTTTAATCGCAGTGGTCGGGGAACAGTTGTTCAGGATGACTCTAGCAGCGTTGGGCATGGTTGTGTGGTCGCACCACTACGCTGCTGAAGAGTCCCATTTGCTCGTGCGCGAGTGAAGGCCACAGGGAAACTCAGCACTCTAGCCCTGTCATGCAAGAACATGGCAGGGCAGCAATGAGCAACTCGCTTGATTTATTTTGCATCACTCATCGCCGGACTCTGAAAACGAAAGAGAAGCGCGAGGAAACTTCACGAGTTGTGATCCTGTGGCCGACCTAGCTCATAGAACAGCGTCTCTGCTGAGACGCGACTGTCTTGAGACGTAGTAATACGTAACCGAACGAAGTA
>JAZHYW010066362.1:0-16458 GCA_037355805.1 Ixodes ricinus
AGCCAAGAGTGAGCCAACCGGAACAGGAGTACGGCGGGGTCAGTTCATCTCGAAAACGCTAACTGGTCCCAGCCAGGTGTGACCAGTTGGGGTTTTTACATGAGCAGCCGAAGTTGGTCATGCCTACGCTTTCCTGCTATAGACGCCCCCTCTTCGTTAGCTTGGGCCCCAAACAGCAGAAGTGGAAGCTACGGGGTTTTACATGGGCATTTAAGTTTGGCATGCCCCAGTTTTGCCACCGTGGAGCCATCAACTTTGCTGAACTTGTCCCTCTCCCAAAGCCGATGATGGACGCACGGGTGTTTTGATAGTAAGAACATCTCGGGACTGCCCACGCTTTGCCGAAGTTGACCCTCTCCATCTTCCCAACTTAGCCTTGCTGAGCCAAGGTGAAAACCACTGGAGTTTCACATGGGCTCTAAATTTAGACATGCATCTGTTTTGTTAGCGTGAGTCCTCATCTTAGTCAGCTTTGACGCTGCCAAGCCGTGGTGGGTCGCAGAAAGTTTTTAAACGGGTAGCTCAACTAGGGCACGTCTACCATTTTCATCCGTGTAGCCGACTTTTCCCAAACTTGGTCAGCATGGCTACGGTGGGACCCAATTGGGTTTTTATGGGCAGCCCAACTCCGGCTTGCCCATGCTTTGTCGGAATCTTCGCTAACTGCCCTATCATTGATGAGGCAGGACCCGTGGAGGTATTCCACGAACAGCCCAAGTTGCGCATTCCGCATGCTTTGCTCTCCTGATGCCGACACCGGCGCTAACCTTGCCCCGCATAGCCGAAGTGGGGCCAATGGCGGTATTGCACGGGCAGCCCGAATCGGGCGTGCCTTGCGTAACAAAGTTGGAACCCAAGAGGATATTGCACGGACAGCCAAAGTTGAGGTGCCCACGTCTCTGCCCCACTTTGTCCAAGCATATCCGAGGTGGGACCAACCGCGGCACTGAGTGGAGAGCCCAAAGGGCAGGCTCAAGCTGCGCCCATGTTGGCCTACGTTGGTTGCGCAGAGACTGCTCGAGGATCAGCTGCCCATGTGACCCACAGATGGGCCTTACCTGATGTGCTACCTGGAGTTTTCTAAAACCTTAACGAGGTCACTGTCGCCATCTTAAATATTGTGGGGTAAAAGTAAACGAGGCGTAATAGCGGGATATAGTTTACTGCAATTCCCGCCCACACAGGGCAGCATGATATTAAAGGGGCGATGCAACGAGTTTTGTTATTTGCAGTAACACCGTTCAGAAAGGACCGCTGACATAAATGAGCTACGAAGAACCCGTACGTTGTTCACCATACGCAGCCGAATTCGCAGAACAAATTTGAGAAAAGCGAGCCACGTTTGATCACCTCAACTTGCAGCCAGAACAAGCGGCAACGTGTTCTAGAGAAGATTATATGCCACAGCCACGTCACGTGTGGAGTTGGCAATGCACTGGAGACGTGATGCGTGTCGAGACGTTGATAATGGATCGGCTATTGTCGTCATTGCAGCGATTGGACACTGGCCTCAACCCGAATGCTTCCCGAGCTCTCCAATATAAACAGCCGAAATTGAGTGAACACGCACTGCTCGGGTCGAATTTAAGAGCAGCATTAAATTTTTGTCACTGGAGGCAATGTGTTTCCCTAGTTATGTCATAAATTGTTCCGAGCAAGAAATTGAATAAAAACACTCCTTCAGTCCTCAAAATTACTCCGCATCAGGGAGTTTCTTGACCAGTGGCGTTGCATGCGGAGTGTCCTTGATTCCTATTGGTGCCAGTAAGCTCGTGTAAAGTAAAGCAGTCGAAATCAGTAAAGTTGCGCCTCCTCTTAATAGGCCGATCTCACCAGCCAGTTTCCCTACGCCAGCGTTGCCGGAATGCATCGAAGGCACTTTATTCTTTGTGATCGAGCGATAACCTTGATGGAGCTCTAGGTTTGTAGGTCACGTGACCGGCACCAGCCCTTCGTGCACTACAATCTGCCTCCTGTGAACTAAAGATTAGGCGGCATCACGCATACGCCTAACGCTTGGCTAGATCGGTGTATTCTGTGTAGAGGCTGGAGGCATCGCTAGGCGCTTCCAGTCGCAAGAAAATACATGAAAAGACTCGTGCGAGCTATTGGCCCATGAGGTTCAGTTCCTTCTGAGAAACGGACCAAATACAAAGATTTCAATCGCCTGTCTCTTGCCTGCACCTTTCACCATATATGGCTATACAGGCGTGATTCACTAACTAATAAGGGTGAAATGCAGCAAGGAGCACCATCAAGCTAGCCGCCCGCCAGCATTGCAGCAGCCCTAGTCCGTCTTTCACCATACTGGGACAGCAATCTGCGAGTTTGGTCCACTGCAGGCGAATTCACAATTACAACTATTTGGAGACATCTCATAAGTTCGATATCACCACCGTGTCGTCTCGACACTTTGAACAACAGCCGCCGATGAGGACTACGATGTTCTTGTGAACCCATGCTCAACAACACCCTATTGCCAAATCTAGACTACTTTACACCAGCGTGCCAAAGTTTCGGAACGCTCCCCTCCTAGCGCAGTATTTCTCAGATAAAGAGCTCGGTCATCGGCGTCCAAGCCAGTTGTTGCAACGGATGACCCAGCTTTATGAAGAACGCACTAATAATCAAGACGACGTATTCCTCCACGAGCTATTGTTTGAAAGTTCAGATGGCTTTGGCAGCAACGACAACGTTGGTCGGATATCACCCGACTTGGCACAGTGGCCAACGTAGTGAGGGCGGTTATTAATCCATGAGTGAAGCCACATACTCTCCGTGGTTCCACAGTAGCCAACAACCCTGATCTCTGAATCACCCACTTAAATCCAGCCTCCAGTCACAGCTACACAAGCGTCGGTCACGCGACGAAAGTACTGGATCACCGAGCCCTCCAGGAATCCGCACTCTCACCTGTATTTCAATGCGAACGCTCGTCATTGTCTCCCCTTGTTCATGGTGAGGGAAACAGTCCTGCCAACCTCTAGACGCGACAAGTTGTCAGACCCGAGGAGAAAGTCGCCTGTTTTATGTGAGAGACCGAGCCACCATGAACCGGTATTTTGCCGAAGCCGGCGCTAAGATAACCACATCCACGAACATATGCTGTCAGTTCATCAGATTGCAACACCATGGTGCATGTCGTTTTGCTGCTTTTTTGACGGTTGATAACTTTCTCTCTATGCATCCTACAATTAATATTTTATGTCTAATTAATGAGCTGTTTAACGCCTTTTGTAAAGTCTCGATATTACGATTATTTTAGTTGTTATTTAATTATTTAGCATTTCAATAAAACCGCCCTCTTTCAAATTGAAATCAAAAATATATTTCTCGAGCTATAACGTGCCATCGTCAAGGAGATTTTCCGTGTGCGTTTGGTTGAATATAATGAAATTGAAATGTAAGCAACAATCTGAACAGATAATAAAAATTAAAAAATTAAAAAAATGAAGTTTAAAATAGTAATATTTATGCTGGTTTTAAAAACCGAATTACATCAACTAATAAGAATTACGAGATAATAAATTGTGAAGTATCATGCAATAATACATTTTCCAGAACTTCCATATTGATATATTACTCGTTAAGAATAAATGTTAGCCTAAAACTTTCTCTCTCAGTTACGGCGAATTGAGTTTCTTAACATAAATCACGGATGGCGACACGTGTCCTAGAATAAATCATTGATGTGTTTTTTCCGTCGTGTGCGCGCGTTGAGCGCCATGTGAAAGACAAGCAAAAGCGCCAGATGTGAGGTTGTCCTGTGCCTTGATGCCCTCAGTTGAGCGAGCCAGAGCGAGCCACTGCCTACTGTCTTGCACTCGAGGATCAAGGTGCATCTTGTTGCAAATTTTTCAATAAAGAACCCTCAGGAACATGAAATAATGTTTGCGGAAACAGATCTCGAAAAGTATTTGGAACTTTTTTTCATTTTTTTATTGTTGTATTGTGATATGTGTGATTTTGCAAGCTGGTACCATTTGCGACCCTAGTGGTATCCACTTGAAGCTCATGTGGCACCATTTGCAATCCAAGTGGTACCACTTAAGGCCCAAGTGGCAGTAATTGGACCCCAAGTGGTACCACTTGACTTGAAAGGGGCACCACGTAACTTGCAAGACTTGCGAGTGGTACCACTTGACTTCCAAATGGTACCACTCGCAAGTTATACCACTTGACTCGCGAGTTATACCACTTGAATTGCATAAGGTACCATTTAAGTTGCAAGTCGTACAACTTGAAAGCATGTTGTACCACTTAAAATACCAATTCATATTTTCACCAGGGATATGCAAGTGGCACTACTTGCAAGTGATTTATTGAACAGGCGCCACTTGCATATGGTACCCGTTCAATAAACCACTTGCGAGTGGTACCACTTGTGGAACGACTTGCTAGTTGTACCACTTGCTTGTGGTACGACTTGCAAAGCAGTTCATTGTCATATAGATGCACAAAAAGCAAACCAGATATTAGTCTTTCTTACTTCTATTTTGCAGTTGCGTGCTTGTGGAGAAGAATTAAGTACTTCGGGTGATCAAGATTAAAATTCTCAAAACCCAGGCGCCTCAGAGCTTTCCGGGAGTCCTGGATTTTTTTGACTGGACTGTCAACATGTTAGTCATGACTTGCTGAACAGGCACCTTGTTCTGGTGTCCCCAATGTCGCACTGTTCTTTCAAAGACAACATAAAAATACTGATATAATACCAGCTCATGGAGATACAGTCATATGATTGAACAGATTGAACTCATTTACATATGACGAGGCCAACTTCGAAGGGTCTCACTTCCTTCTGGACCACCACATTTTGTTTGGGGACAAGGTGGCACATTTTACGGGGGCAAGGTGCCACATTTCGTGCCACGCTTCCCCCGTAAGTCCTTCGGGCAAGTCCCATGGGGCCCCAAAACGCTTCCGCCATGTCTTTGCCTACCATGGTTTGTTGAATTGATATGTTTCATTATTTTTTCTCCTTGATAGCCAATGGTGGTGCCCCGATTCATGTCGTACGGTGGGTTAAAACAGTATCATTGATTTGGCAGCGGTCAACACCAAATCCACAATTCACGAAAACTGATGAGTGTCCTCGTGCCACTTAGACGTTCGTGTGTGAAAAGCTCGACGCTCCGAAGTCATTACTTTTAATGGAATCGATCGCGCGGTGGTCGGTATGCAACAAGGTAGAGTAGGCAGACTTATTCAGTATATATGGAACACATTCACGTGAGGCTTGGTGGAACGATAGGCTGTGCCGTTTATCATGCCAATCTGGAAAAAGATTCTGCCTCGGTGACTGACGGGAATGACATTCCAATTAAAGACTGTGGACTGCGATCGACCGTTTGAGCGGCGTGAGTGGCGTTGCAGCTGAAGTTGGTTTCCAGTGGCGAAAGAAATGTTGCTGTCCTGTCTATCTATACATGTTGTATTACACCTGAGACTGCGGTGGATGAAATTGGAAGAACTTTCAGTAGAAGGAACAGACACAGAGAACGTGGCTGTTCCTTCTACTGAAAGTTCTTCCAATTTCATCCACCGCAGTCTCAGGTGTAATACAACATGATTAGCTACACCAGCTCGCATGCACTCTCACCGTCTTTTCACTGTCTATCTATGCTGGATCGCAAACTCAATGATGTAGAAAACTGCATCGGGCACTGATAGGCTCTTCTTTCGGGTCACGTGACATGACGTTGAAATGTTTTTCCCTATGCAGTTCGAGCTATGCTCGTAAAATGATGCACTTGGCGGTGACGTCAAAATTTCGTCACGATGCATTTTGACAACGATGCAGTTAACTGAGTGGTCGAACCGAAGCCAGAGATCGTTCTGAATCGCAAAAGATGGCGACCCAAACATATGCAGCTCTACTGTTAAGTTCGCCAGCGGATCGAGTTTTTAGAGATCACCGGGATCCTTTTGAGACGAGCGATGCGAGGTTTTTGGGCGAATACCGGCTGACCAAAGGGGTGACTCGCTGGCTGTGCGACCAGCTTCTGCGAAGCTCTAGCGGCTTCGGGAAGGACCCCGTGTGTTGACGGTCGAAAACAAGTCCTCGCAGCTCTACGCTTTTACGCCGCTGGCGGCTTCCAGGGGAACCGTCGGGAGCGACGAAAACATTAAGGTCCACCAGTGCTCTGTGAGTCGCGTACTTCTTGATGTCCTCAACGCTATCATTGATTGCCTCGGATCGAAGTGGCTGTGTTTCCAACAAACTCAAGCAGAGAAGGCGCTTCTTAGTGATGCAAGTTCAGCGGCGTTATCGATAAATATTCTAAATACTCTTACACGATTCAACACGATTGTGTTTTCATTTGAGTGCACCCCATATAAGCGATTTGGCTGAGCGAAAAGCCAAGCAAGTAATGGTAACAGGCTTAAGGTGAGCTAGTTCGTTCATACTTCAGGTAGGGAGAGAGAGGGATACTTTATTTTAAAGCAACTACTTCACGTAAGGCCAGCTGAACTAGAATAAAGGTACACATAAAGAAAAGACCATACAAACCGTGGGACTAACAACTGATTTTCGTTTTACTCCTCTTCTACTGCGAACCCAACTTGAGGGAAATATTCTCTTTCTTCTTTTTTGCTTCCTACTTCACCGAAAATTTAACCCCCAAAGGAACATTTTTTTTCTTTCTCGTGCAGCACGAGAGAAGTTGCACTAACGCAGTTAAACATAGCAAAAAAGTAAAATTTGTCGTTAGTTGTTTATACCGCAGGAGGTTAGTCTGCCTGAACATGGCGACATTGTTACCCACTGTAGATAAGCAATTTAGCCAGTACAGTACGCCTGCTAGCCCGGGGTCTTTAGCGTGTATCACGCAGTAGTGATACACGACCGCACGCCGGTACGATGTTTCAACCAGTCTATCTATGCTGGAACGCAAACTCAATGATGTAGAAAACTGCATCGGGCACTGATTGGCTCTTCTCTCGGGTCACGTGACATGACGTTGAAATGTAGATTTTCCCTATGCAGTTCGAGCTATGCTCGTAAAATGATGCAGTTGGCGGTGACGTCAAAATGTCGTCACGATGCACTTTGACGATGCAGTTAACTGAGTGGTCGAGACGAAGCCAGAGATCAAACTGCATCGTAAAAGATGGCGACCCTAACATATGCATCTCTACTGTTGGGTTCGCCAGCGGATCGAGTTTTTAGAGATCACCGGGATGCTGTTCGAGACGAGTGATGCGAGGTTTGTGGGCGAATACCGGCTGACCAAAGGGGTGACTCGCTGGCTGTGCGACCAGCTTCGCGGAAAGCTCCAGCGGCGTCGTGAAGGGCCCCGTGTGCTGACGGTCGAACAACAAGTCCTCGCAGCTCTACGCTTTTACGCCGCTGGCGGCTTCCAGGGAACCGTCGGGAGCGACGAAAACATTGCTGTTCACCAGTGCTCTGTGAGTCGCGTACTTGGTGATGTCACCAACGCTATCATCGATTGCCTCGGATCGAAGTGGCTGTGTTTCCAACAAACTCAAGCAGAGAAGGCGCTCACAAAAAGGAAGTTCTTCGAGCGATGCAAGTTCAGCGGCGTGATCGATAAATATTCTAAATACTCTTACACGATTCAACACGATTGTGTTTTCATTTGAGTGCACCCCATATAAGCGATTTGGCTGAGCGAAAAGCCAAGCAAGCAACGGTAACAGGCTTAAGTTGAGCTAGTTCGTTCATACTTCAGGTAGAGAGAGATAGATATACTTTATTTTAAAGCAACTACTTCAGGTAAGGCAGTGAACTAGATAAACATACACATAAAGAAAGACCATACACATGGACATACTTGTTCAGTTGTAGACGCAGCCGATGCTACAGCGCAGCGATGGCCGAACAGTGCTTGCATTGCACGAGCGCGTGCTTGGCAGGACGCTGAAAGGAGCTCGCGCTATAGCACACTCGTCTGGACCAAGCGAACAAGTATACGACTGATTTTCTTTTTCCTCCTCTTCTACTACGAACCCAACTTGAGGAAAATATTCTCTTTTCTTCTTTTTTGCTTCCTACTTCACCGAAAATTTAACCCCTGATAGGAACATTTTTTCTTTCTCGTGCAGCACGAGAGAAGTTGCACTAACGCAGTCAAACATAGTCAAAAAGTAAAATTTGTCGTTAGTTGTTTATACAGCAGGAGGTTAGTCTGCCTGAACATGGCGACATTGTTACCCACTGTAGATAAGCAATTTAGCCAGTGCAGTACGACTGCTAGCCCGGGGTCTTTAACGTGCATCACGCAGTAGTGATAAACGACCACACGCCGGTACGATGCTCATTCAGATCGAAACGGGCAGGGGCGGGAATTGAACCCAGGATCCCTGGGTTCTGCAGCGCGAGCTTTCGCTCCACGTGCTCCGAGCTGGTGTGCGCTAGCCCACTCGGCGATTCTCCGAAATTCCCTGTAGGGAAAAAAAGAACGATGTAGTTTCAACTCAATCGCCACTGTTCGGCGACGTCACCGGACACGTCACGGTGCAGTTCTCTTCCGATGTAGTTTGTTGGCGATGGAGATTAGGCTCCTCCCACCGGCGACGTCACGATGCAGTTTCTCCACCGCTTTTTCCAGCATAGACAGACGATGCTACTGGAGTGCATTGGCGCTATCGACTGAACCATGCTGGTCGCACGTGAATCTGCACGTGCTGCCATCTGTTCGCTACACTGGCATCGTCGTAGCGCGAACTAATGACGTGAGTGCAGCTTCTGACGATCTGCTGACTAGCCGGTACTAGCGAGCGTACGACGCAGCTGCACGATTTAGCATGACAAGGAACTGTACTACTGGCTGTAACAACGCGAGTGTGAGAAACTGCATTGTGACGTCGCCGGTGGAACGGAGCCGAATTCCATCGCCAACAAACTACATCGGAAGAGCAACTGCACACCGATGTCGTCCGGTGACGTCGCCGAATCTGTGGCGACTGAGTCGAAACTACATCGTGTTCGTTTTCCCTACAGGGAATTTCTGGAGAATCGCTGAGTGTGTTCTAGCGCAGACCATGCTTGGAGCACGTAGAGCGAAGCTCGCAGCTGCAGAACCCGAGATCGTGGGTTCAATCCCGCCCCTGCCCGTTTCGATCTGGATGAGCATCGCACCGGCGTGCGGTCGTGTATCACTACTGCGTGATGCACGTTAAAGACCCCAGGCTAGCAGTCGTACTGCACTGGCTAAATTGCTTATCTACAGTGGGTAACAATGTCGCCATGTTCAGGCGGACTAACCTCCTGCTGTATAAACAACTAACGACAAATTTTACTTTTTGACTATGACTGCGTTAGTGCAACTTCTCTCGTGCTGCACGAGAAAGAAAAAATGTTCCATCGGGGGTTAAATTTTTGGTGAAGTAGGAAGCAAAAAAGAAGAAAAGAGAATATTTCCCTCAAGTTGGGTTCGTAGAAGAGGAGGAAAAAGAAAATCAGTTGTTAGTCCCACGGTGTGTATGGTCTTTTCTTTATGTGTATGTTTATTCTAGTTCAGCTAGCCTTACCTGAAGTAGTTGCTTTAAAATAAAGTATATCTATCTCTCTCTACCTGAAGTATGAACGAACTAGCTCAACTTAAGCCTGTTACCGTTGTTGCTTGGCTTTTCGCTCAGCCAAATCGCTTATATGGGGTGCACTCAAATGAAAACACAATCGTGTTGAATCGTGTAAGAGTATTTAGAATATTTATCGATCACGCCGCTGAACTTGCATCGCTCGAAGAACTTCCTTTTTGTGAGCGCCTTCTCTGCTTGAGTTTGCTGGAAACACAGCCACTTCGATCCGAGGCAATCGATGATAGCGTTGGTGACATCAACAAGTACGCGACTCACAGAGCACTGGTGAACACCAATGTTTTCGTCGCTCCCGACGGTTCCCTGGAAGCTGCCAGCGGCGTTAGAAGCGTAGAGCTGCGAGGACTTGTTGTTCGACCGTCAGCACACGGGGCCCTTCACGACGCCGTTGGAGCTTTCCGCGAAGCTGGTCGCACAGCCAGCGAGTCACCCCTTTGGTCAGCCGGTATTCGCCCACAAACCTCGCATCGCTCGTCTCGAAAGCATCCCGGTGATCTCTAAAAACTCGATCCGCTGGCGACCCCAACAGTAGAGATGCATATGTTAGGGTCGCCATCTTTTACGATGCAGATTGATCTCTGGCTTCGTCTCGACCACTCAGTTAACTGCATCGCCAAAGTGCATCGTGACGACATTTTGACGTCACCGCCAACTGCATCATTTTACGAGCATAGCTCGAACTGCATAGGGAAAAACTACATTTCAACGTCATGTCACGTGACCCGAGAGAATAGCCAATCAGTGCCCGATGCAGTTTTCTGCATCATGTAGTTTGCGTTCCAGCATAGATAGACAGGTTAGCAGTTGTACTGCACTGGCAAAATTGCTCATCTACAGTGTAAACCGGTGTCGCCTCATCCTGGCAGGCCGACCTTACGCTCTATAAATCACTAAACGTTCAAAAGAAAATGATGATGAAGAAGAAAGTGAATAAACACATAGCATAGCAGAAGACAAAGTTATCCAAACATATGAAAATATAACAATGAAGACGGAACACCCCCAACGGGTACACGCACTACACGCTTAAGATACGCAGGGCGTGACTCGTTATCTTCCTGGTTCGTCATTGGTTCTCTGACGGTCGTGTCGGCTAATGTCGCATTCTCATTGGCTGTGATGGGATGATAGGACGGTCAAGACTCGCCGTGTGTTCTTGAGCTCGTGCTCAAAATCATACATTATTTTTTACATATGTAGGGAGTTTTTGTAGACCATTTGCAGATTGAACTTGGAGCAACAGCTTTCACTTAGTTTAATAGTGCTATGTGTGATTTTGCAAGCTGCGCCATTTGCAACTCAAGTGGTACCACTTGAAGCTCATGTGGCACCACTTGACGTCTAAATGCTACGACTTGACTTTGAAGTGGTGCCAGTTGACTTCCAAGTGCTACCACTTAACTTCCAAGTGGTACCATTTGACTTCCAAGTGGTATCTACTTGGAAGCAATTACTATTACATGAAAAGTACTCATATCTTTCACCTGGGCTCCCGGACACATTGGAATAGCCGAGAACGAGAGGGCGCACAGGGCTGCAGTGGAAGCGGCGCATTATAGTTCCACGCTTAGGCTCGACCTCTCATTCAGCTGGCATGCGAGACGGTAGATCTTGACAAACAGATCGAGCTCACCAGGCAGGCGAGGATGCACTGTCTTGGGAGGCTCCTATCTCCACAAGAAGACGAGATACCAGCAGGCTACATCCGATGGGCTGTCGTCCGGGTCCGTCGTATCGGGACCCAGACGGCGTGCTCGCCAGCGAAACTGGCTTATGCCTTGGCTTGCTGGGACCAGATGAAGCCAGTACAAGCGGTACAACATAGAGAGACTAAAACACCTTCTTTGAAACTGCAAATGCCTAGATAGACACAGACAAGAAACCCTCGAATTTTTCCGTAAGGTGGACAGACCGAGGACACTAGACGAGATGGTCCCGATCCGGGAGGCTCGCACTAAACACCCGTGAAGCGCTCCACATGACCCCCTTATGGGTTGGATCAGAGCAGTGGGGACACATAACCATTATAACCTTACAGTACATTTTCATACCCCAACCTTAAAATGCCTGCTCCCTGCTACAAAACCCACTCGGCACGAGGCAGGCGATCATTCTCTCTCTCCTTCTCCCATTCCTTTACCCTACTCTGAGGTCTCCCAGCCAGAAGGCGGCATCATAATACACTTTTTACAAACAGTCTGGTTCTTAGTTAGCGATGTGTTTGTTTCTTTCTATCCTTGATGTTGTTGTTTGTTCTAGCTGACACTTATACACGTTTCCAAGCATTGCGTCCCGACTGGTGCCTCATGCGATCAAACACGTGCAACAGGCGCGTGAAGGTGGTTTTAATAGGCTTGCAATTTCATATGCTTCCTCAAACGAGCAGGACCATGGCGTCGGTCATATGCCCTGTGTGAAATGCTCTATAACTAACACGTACCAACATGTACCAGCGTATGACACTGGAAAACATAATTCTTCCAGTTCGAGAGCCGGCGCAAGCCACACAAGCAAGCGAGCAGGAATGATTAAGAAAAGCAGCTCGCGGCTATATTCGCCGCGAGCTGGCGAATATAGCCGCGAGGTTATTAGAGTGCCTAGATTATAGAGAGGGTGAGCGAGAGAGAAAAGAAAATTATTTATTTCTACGCTGTAGTCCGGGGCTCAGTTGTGGCTGGCCCCTACCAGTCCTCACCCAACATGTTTTTCACGTGCTGACTGAGTCCCGGCAGGAGAATATGGGCATCGGTTGGTGGAGGAAGCCAATCAGTCCATGAGTGAGGTTGGAGACTGGTGGTATAGGGAGGAAAAAGGAGATATGACGGTAGGTTGAATGTGGGAGCATTGCCACCGGCAGCGGTCTAGATAGGGGTATTCGCCGGATTCGAGGTATTTGGGGCGTCCGTGAAGGCCTCGGATATAGTGGCGAAAGAGGGGAGTAAGAATGGAATTGGATTGAAGCAGACTTGGGGAGTATTCCGTTACAAGTAACGGATTACTTGTAATCTGTTACTTCTTCAGGTAATTTTGTGATTTCCGCGTTACTTGGAAGTAACTTCTAATGTGATTTTATTAGAAAATATTGGTTACGGATTTGTTTTTATTAAATATTTACGTTTTAAACAAAATATGAGCATAATACAGTAACAAGAGCAATACGAGCAAAACATTTAGCAGAATAAAGAGAGCAAGTTCAACAAAATAGAAAGCACCAGGAAGGCGGGAACAGCCGAAAAAAACAATTGTTTGTATGACCGGTCACTATAACCACTTAAAAAACGGGCAAAACATGTACAGAGCGCGGGACTGTTAGCGCGAAGAAGCGATCGCTGGTTTATTCCAGTTTCTCTCGAAACTCAGGGACGTCATCCAAGTTATTTCTGCTACGGAAAAAGCTAATTTAGTTCTATATTTTGAGCGATACAATTTCGTGCTCGCAAATACTATTTAGGATTAAATGCAAAAATACGCCGGTGTCAGTGTCCGCGCTAACAGTGTCGCGATGTGTACATATATACGAAATGACAAATATCAAGTAAGACAACATCGAGTAGCTCTCGGTCGTCTTCCACTCATGTTTTTCTTCTTTTCCCCTGCAGGAGAAAGCTCTTCGTGTTTATTTGTTTTATTTTGTTTTTTGCACCCTTTCATCATTTCCAACTTTTTTGGAATCTCCTCCCACTTGCACGAACATCAAACGTTGGTCCGTACTCCCTCGATCCGGGGGTTCACAACTCGCTTAACAGATGATGTAGCCTCGCGCACGGGGGCCGACTTCTATTTGTATTTTATATGCGCTACTGTATTCTAGCAAGTTCTTGGAGCACCGCTGAAAAGAACCCGGCGCAAGGCCAAGAGCATCGTCTTGGAGAGTACGGACGATACTGTTTTAAGTTTACTTGTCTGGGGCTGGCGGTCCACTCCTCAGGAATGCTGGGAGAGGGAGAGAGAGAAGAACGCGTAAAAGTTGTGTGGTCCTGTATTGTTTTGCGAGAGCGATGGCCACCGCTTCTCTTGCTCGCTATGCCCTCCCTGGCCTCCTTGAATAATGGTATGAAACTGGGAGCCGACGAACGATCTAGAACCCGTAACCGCCACTTTTTCTATGACTTGTCGAGTTTTTGCTCTAGGAGTGTCCGTCGTCTCCACAGAAGCCTAGAGTTTCAGTGCGCACTTTGCTTGCCTTATAACACACAATGTCAGCAGCAAGAACAACATAATTTAATCTATGAAAACACATCAGGGTAAGCTGAGACACCTGCGTTCTGCACTGGCTATACATTCCAACGTTAGAACCAAGTCTTTCTTCTCTTGTGAATAACAGACGAAACACCCGAGTCAAAAGTGAGCTTTCTTAGGTCGCTTCTTTATTTCGGAATCTCATAGCGGAGGTAGACGCTGCTGCTCAGCATGCGCAGAGCTAGCTTTGTCTGCACAATTCCAGGGATCATTTCTGTGGGCCGTAAGCTAGCGAGATGGCGGGTGTGGTTTCAGCATTCGGTGCCTTGTCAGCTTTCAACTGAACGGAGTGCACCTACGCTCGTTCTCTTATATACATTTTTTTTAATTTTTACAATGCCTTTTGTAATACGAGCGTATGGGGAATGAAAAGTAGTGTTGCAGAACATTTTGAAAAATTATCAAAATTGTTTCATTGTTTTCTTGATAAGTGTACGGAAAATGTAACTTGAAAGTAATTTGCAACGTAACGAGTAAAGTAATCCGTTACTTTTCAGCGGAAGTGTTTTGTAACGGTATTTCATAACAATGAAGGCACGGTAATTTGTAATTATAATTCATTACATTTTTCAAGCAACGAGTACATGTCTGGTTTGAAGTCTTCGGAGAATGGCGCGCTCTCCTGCCACGAGACAGATTGGGGTGGACTGACAATTATGGCGACGTTGGCGCGTAGTTATTTATGGAGGGATGTACGCTCCTCGTGTAAAAGTTTTCTGTGTTACTTTGTGTAATTGTCACGGAGGGCCATTATGAATGTGTGGAAATAGACATTGAAAGCTACGATAAAGACAGTGCCCCGAAAGGCCTGTAAAAGATGCTGAAAGGGCTTACATTGTCTGGCACCAGGGCCGCGAGGGGCCGAGGTTCGGGGACCAAGGCGGAAACCCCGACGAAAGAAAGAATGTTACACCAGCTCGGAGTTTTCGTGAAGACTGTTATTTTGTCGTGACCACCATACCGACATTCAAATCCCGGGAGATCAACACCTAAGTACACAGGGGTGAATGCCATTCTCGTACAACTGGCGCCATCTAGTTGCATCGACATACACTATGACTTATTGCGCCATCTAGCTTGTTGTTGGCACACTACACATTGGATCAAACTCGGACGGCCAGAGGCACGAAGGACCCGAAAAATTCGTTACGCGGTCGAGCTCATGAACTTGTACAGAGGGTTCCTCTTAGGGCCATGGGGAGTGCTTGCATTTTGATGGTGGACGACTTCTGACGAGATTATTTTCAAGCGCGCATGCTCTGCGTTTTTGCGTGGCGGGGAAGAAAGCAGGCGGAAAAGAGGAGACGTATGCTGACGATAAAAATCGTTGGACCTCTCCTCGCAGCTGATATTGCAAACACGGCAAATAGTCCAGGTGACTCCGAACGAGCAGTTGGTCACTCCCTGAAATAGAGGGTAGGGTCTCTACCACCTATTTTGTTCAGTCATTTTGCGGCGAATGGAACGGCATGAGAAGAGTTCTGCGCGAAAAAAAAAAATATCGGAGGCCCTGCACTCACGGACGCCGGACGGCACTCCTCCCCGTTCTATAGACATTTTTGTGTATCATCATACCACCGCTTAACTGATATTCCCTCGTCCTGGTACATATTGTGAATTTACAGCTGACACAGGGTATGCAACCGCCAAGAGTATGGGCGAAAAGGCTTAGAAAGTGACGTATTGCGTTACTTTGTTCAAAGTACTTCTCTTTCTTTTGTTACAACATACATAATCTGCGGTTATCTGGCTATCAGTGTGACATCGACGTGTGTCTTGTTTACTCTTATTCTTAATAACAATAAAAATGAATAGCACAAAAAGTGCGATGAGCAAAAAAGCTGCCGCGCGAGTGTGGCTGCAATGTTATTGAGCTTCCAGTGTTCTAAAATAATCTTTATTTATGAGGTCAGTCGATTGCGACCTTGAATTTATAGCTTTGTATGACACTCATCGTCACGTCTATGATCGCTCCCACTTCATCTACGACAAGAGGAACGATTCCAACCCGGAGCAGGTGCTCCGATTATGTTTTCATGACACTGTATGCTATTGCCTCTAGGCTTGTGGAAGGTACGAAAACTTTTACGTGCAATTACTCAAGATGGAGGTATCAAGTACAGAAATCTTACCTGCATAAACTACATTAAACTGCTCCGATATACAGTATGACAGAAGAAAATTACAGCGGTTTTTTATTGCAAAAATAAACCAGTCATCGCCGAACGCTCATTTCTCTCCCAAAGGTGGCGCTAGAGGTCACAACCAGATGCAAAAGATTCAACCCGGTCTGATACCTTATTCAAAAATTATAAATTTTTTTGAAAATTTCAATGCAGAAATGGCGTTGGCGAAGTTTTCGAATACATGGGGCTCTATGGCACCAGAAACCGAAAAAAGCAAAAATGGGCTCAATTGTTATATTAAAATTTTCAGAAAATCACTTATAATCTTTGAATAAGGTATCGGATTGGACGAAACTTTGGCATCTGGTTGTGACCTCTAGCACTATTTTTGAGTGGAGAATGAGCGTTCGGCAATGTGTATTTTATTTCTGTGATAAATAAAAGGTAACAAAATATTTTCATTAACACCCATTCATTGTAGGCAATCAAAGCACCTCCGTCGTCGTTCTAGCCCTTTAGCAATACGTAA
>JAZHYW010066364.1:0-10813 GCA_037355805.1 Ixodes ricinus
GGACTACACGTGTTTGCCTGTCCCAGTTCCGCACTCTCAAAAATTAAGCTCCAGGATGTTCACTTACGTAAGAATTAAATCACTTCAGGTAGCCTCCAGCAACCACTAGCTTCCTTTTCACACATTCAAAGCTTCTCTCACGTAAGCAACACGGGAAAGGTGTTGGAATGACCTCGGCTAAACTGTTATCTTTACTACACTCTAAAAAGGGTGTAACCTTACACCCTTTTGTCCTTTATAATGCACCCCAAAACTTCAGTTCGACGTATAGCACACTATATAGTCTAACTGACGGCCCCAAATTTTACGAGGGGCTTGATAAGGGTGCGATATAACTTAGTAAATAGCTAAAGTACGTATCAAAGACCACAGCAAAAAACACTAAGGTTTTGCAGTAAAGCCAAGAGGACCCGATTATGTTTTTTTTTGTAGTCAGTAACACGTACATTAACTATTTTAATAAGTTGTTACCACGCGGCTATCAAGCCTGTCGTGAAAGTTCGTACCGTCAGATCGACGTCAGTGCGCTGTAGGTGGAACTGAAGTTTTGGGTGTATTATATGGGACAAAGGGTGTAACAATGCACCCTACAAAGGGTGTAAGAATACACCTTTTTTTAGTGTACCCGCAACGGTGCAAGTATCTTGTGGCACACTTGCGAACACAACACAAAAAAGGCAAAACGAACATGCTGTATTTTCAATTAATTTTTTTTTCTTTTTTTGACAATATTTATTGTGATGATAAACACTCGAATTGCCACTACTCGATTTGTGCGATATTCTTTCAAAATCTCCGAATAGAGAAAGCGTGAGACTGACACTCTGGACAGCGCCCCTACTCCACCAAGCAAAGTACAGAGATCATGCACGCCTACACACTAAGAAATTTGGAAGACCTACTTTCCTGCAAAGCATTTGGGAGATATCCAGTCGCTGCAATCTTTGGAGGGAACTCTGTGAATGACGACGCACTGTCCATGGACCGAAAAAGATAAGACTGCGCAGTGACACTGAGCATGACGCAAGCACGTGAAACGTACCGCTCGATGTCGCTATGCAGTCTGTTGTAGAGCGCAGCTCTTAGGCCTGGTTCACACTTACAGCTAATTCGCTGCCGCCGAAGCGGAATCGGCCGCGGCAATGCACAGTGGACGCTACGCCCGGCGGCCGAATTCTTGCAGATTCGCCCGCCGTTTCTCAAGTGTGAACCAGGCTTACGGCGCCTGTTTCCGGCTTGAGCGGCGTCGGCGTTGCCGTCGGCGTACCCGTAACGGGTCGGTGTAACGCGTCGGCGCGACGCGTCGCCGTTGGCGTAACCATGACGTGTTTGCGTAACGCGTCAGCGTCGCCGTCGGCGTAACCGTAAAGCGCGAAACACATGCGCGTCAAAACTGTCCGGTCCGGCGTGCGAACTGTCGGGAAGATTGCTGCTCCGAATCGCCGCACAGGACGGTTCGCGACACATGGTTTCCGACGCGTCGTTGCGTCGCTCCGTTCAGCTCCGCCCAGTTTCGGGTATCCCTCTACCGAATGGATGGATGAATGCTAATGGCTATATATGTAACGGGCGGTAGCTCGCGCCACCTAGCCTAGAAAACTAAAATACTTCCCTCGCCCTTCTCGGTTTTTGTGACTTTAAAACAAACATAATATTTTTATTGCATTCTATTAAAGTGTGCGTGTGTAGAGATTTTCCGTGAGGTTACTTTGCTGCTCAACATCACTTAATCGCGATGGACCGCAGCGGACCTTAGGAGCCATCCCAGCGAAGCGAGCACTGCGTACCAATCACGTGACTACGCACACCGCGTGTATTGCTGCGTCTCTCCCTAAGTTCACGTGACCACACACGGCATTGGAATGGCTCGTAGCGTCCGCTGCTCTCCATCGTAAGGTGAAACGGAGTACATTCGGGTTTCGACGGCCTCGATCGGTCCCGAAACGCCGGCTTGCTATGGCGCGCGAGATCAGCAGCTTGTTTTGTGCGCGCGAGAAAACTCGATGGCGTCCATCTCCTTCACAACGACGACTCGCGTCGCGTGACGCACCACGCACCGCCACATGTGTGTGTGTAGGCGTTGTAAAAGAAGGAAAGAACCGCTTCCCCGTCCGTTTTTTTTTTATCGTTCCCCATCTTAGGGTTTACAAGATGTCGATTAATTACCAGCCCGCCTGCACTCTTATCACTGCTCACAAAAGGGAACGCACTGGATTTATTGGGGTGTATATGAGGGTGTCCGTTGAACACCCACACTCTTCGAGAAAAGGGTGTCTATAGTCCTCCATAAAGAGAGGAACGCTCTTGTAACCTATGTTCCTTTAGAAAGGGAGAAACGTTCGTCCTGAAAGCAGGGTAGCAAAGTTCCTCCGTCGCCTGCATCTCATTATGGCGGCCCTGAATCGAGCAAATCGAGCTCAATAAGGCTGAACGAGGACGATATGTCTATTGTACGGGGCGAGAGGAGCAGCAAATAAAAGCGTAACACGAGCTTTCCGCGAACTGTATTTATTTCCGAAGCCAGCTTTCCCCGCAGGTAAAGAAACTTGCGTTTCGAAAGCAGTTACTCAGTCTTCTCGTCGTCAGCACTGCGATGTTAAACGGAGACAACCGATACCCAGTTACTTCGCGCACTTTACGTCTTACCTTTGCTATTCCTCGAGCCACAATTCCTTCGTCAACCGCACATCACGGAGGAGTGGTAAACCATTCGCGAAACCAAAAGCCGCTCTCAAAAGAGCAAATTCGAAGCAGCTGTTGCACGGTAACCAGAAATTATCGCGAGGCGTGAAAGAAGGTTAAATCGCTTGCCACCAGATGGCAGGGTCAAGCAGAGTAATTGCAAGTAGCTAGGCTAGGTGGCGCTAGGTACCGCCCAATTCATGTTCTACAAAAATACTTATTTGCTTACGCCACCATTGCGCTTCGGGACCTTCGGGAACCTTTATTATACACATATGTAGATACATTACGCATACCACTAGCATCAGCTGAATATATACATTGAGCGCACACACATACACGGCACATACAAACATCAATATAACAGCACACTAACCTGATCACTACATCTGTGCTCTGCGTTTCCGCCTTTTATACTGGTCGTTTTGAAGGTACGGATTTTCTCGGTGACCACCTAAGCAATAAAAAATATTCCCAGCATGTTGATTTTTTCCAGCAATGTCACACCTCTGAGAGTATTTTGAACGGCTCAGGGGATGAATCTCTTAGTAAAAAGTAAACGCTCATGCCGTAATTATTTGAAAGCCAATAAATCAAGCCGCTCCAATGCGGTTCCAAGCCATGTGTTTGCTTCCCCGCACGGCACGTCGTAGCCAGTATTTCTATTGTAGTGTTTGTTTTTTCTATTTGTGCTGTTCGCGTGCGGCTGCAATTGTCGTCTTGAATTAATCTGTGTAGAGGGGGTATTCACTCAGGTGGAAGCGATGCTTCACGGGCAGAGAAATCGCTTTTCGATCAACTTGAATGCAGTCAAAGCCGCGACTTGCTGCAGGTGTTAAGTCTACGGAGCTACGCCGTGGTGAGCTCGAAAACTTCTAGCGCTCATTCCAGCGCGCCACTTGGATGGCAGTTTCTCCAGGAACCGTAGTATATTTAAACAACAAAATAAAGGATAGCTTTTTCTTCGATTTTACCTACTATCCTTTCTTCATGCTAAAATTCCAAAGTTGTAAATATACGTGCTTTCCGTCATATTTCCAGACTGTTCAGTCCTTTCCCCAGAGCGCAATCGCTCTCGGGGAGGAGACAACAGGAGGTCGCAGACGACAGTCACATTGGCCACTGTACGATAGGAGCTACAGTTCAGACCAACGTTACAACATGACTATCCGCAGGTCGATCGATTGCATCGTAATCTCAAGTGGTCTTAAACCCTTTAATGTAAAGCGGAATGTCAACCTGCGACACCCGCCCCTCCGATCACGGCCGACCAGCGGCATCAATGCCCGACAGTTTACGTCATCTCATCTTGTTGTGACACCACTGATACGCGAACACACGGTCACATCGTCGCCAATTCCAGCCTTCTGTTCACAACGCACAACACTGCCATCGCGATGTTGCTGCTGCTATGTTGCTGACACGCAGAAATACAGAACCACGTTGACTGCCGGTTGGCACTCGGCATCGGAAAAACAGAACCGAATTCAGCACAGAAGGCACCCGGCAGCAAAACCTGCCTGTCTTGGACGCAGTTTCCGCGATTTCCATAACGTCGTCGACGTCGACACATCGTTTCGCGTGGTTCCGCGAGGGTTCCGCGAGGTTTCCGCAATCCGCAGACGGTCATCCTAGCCAGTGTACTATCACGATCAAAATGAGTGCGAACACAGCTCCGCGTTGCCCGCGGTACTATCAGTGCCCCCTGCCGATTGCTCTTTCAACTATAACTGCACCTTGCGTTCGAGGCAAATTGTCTCTGGCGATTGCCGCACCACTTTGCACTTCCGGGTCGTCTGCTAGCGCAAAAACGGTTGGCGAAACCGCGAAACCGTTTGCCAATGACAAGGAGCATTTTTCGCTAGCAACGTGCGCCAGCAAATATGACTTGTATAAATATTTTTAGGGTCAGCTTTTTTATTAAGAAGTTTTAGTAGATTATTACTATGACTCCGATAACAATCCCCGATACTTTGCCGACGCCTTTAAGCATGAATCATACTGTTATCAGTTGAATCAAAACAATCAACTAAGGCTGCCTATTATTTGCTTCGCGTGCGTTTTGCAACAGCAAAGGACCACCAATGCGCACAAGAAAGAAGTTAGCGCAGTGCCAGCGTGAACAATACCGTTTGCACTCGGACGCTATAAAAGCAATATTACACAACAAAATTTAAGCGCAATCTGGCGCGCGTTGCGGATCAAACATTTGTAATATTCCTATTGCGACTGAATTCCCTCGCATGAATTATACATAAACTTCTGGAAAAAATCATTTTCGTTTTTGTTGGTTTTAAAGACATTGTAATTTATCGTTCGTTCTATAAATATTATTCACGGTATTTTTGTGTCGTACAATCATTATCAAGGTAAGAACGTCACAGCGTTTTTTTCCCGTATTCCCGGTCTCGAGCGCGCGCTCGCATGCATCTGGAGTGCTTTGGCTGCGTGTGCACGCACGCGACGCACGAAAAGCATTATTAACAAAGACGAAACTCACGCTGGAGGCGGGAAAACTGAAGCCCCTACCTGCATTTCTCACATTGGTGCCATCTTGAAATTTCGTGCCTATGGCGGGTGCTTGCGTCGCTTTCTCAAGGAGTGCACATGCGCGTGCTTGGTTGTTGCTTAGAATGCTGTATCCCCGTCTTCAATTAAAATCTTTCATACACACGCGCCACGTTTCTATTAGGGTGCTGACATCTCCGCCATTTTAAACCCTAGAATGCACGCGCTTCGGTCTCGTTCGGAGCGAGCGCTTAGCTCCGAAGCGAGCGTCATTTTGAGGTCAATTTGGTAAGCGCGGGCAGTTCTCAATACGACAGTGGCTGTCTTCACCCCTGTGACAGACGCACATCGAGGAACCCTCTTGACTCAAAATAAGCAAACTGCTCCAAGCGTTTGAAACGCCAAGCTGTTGAATGAGGGTATCGCGCTAAGGCGCCTTTCTACATCAATTGTACGATCGTTTGGCAGATAAATAATGAAGCTGTTTATTGGGGGTTTAAAAGCACGTGTCTGGAGACGCGAATAGAAACAAACGCTTTTACAGAGGTGTGGACGTTCAGCATGGAGTCACATGTTTTATTTTTTGGTCGTTTATCGCATATGTTTACAAAACTTCTGAAATACAGTAGATGACACTTTACTTTGATTGTGTTCAAATTTTGAACAATTTGACAAAAGTTACGTAGTGGTGAGAACAGAAATCTGGACGATGAGAAAATATTCACAGAGGGCAATATCGGACACAAGATAGCAATCGTGTGATTAGAAATTTAATTATATGTCTCAAAAGTATTTGCTGCAATGGTCACCGCGGCAAAAAAGAATGTCGCAACTGTGTCTGTAAAGCTTTTCCAACCGGATCGAGGTCATTGGAGGGGTCTTTAACAGTAGTGTCACTGAATAGGGAAATTAATAACGTGTCATCTCCCCGTTACCCGCGACCACAGCCCTCATCCTGTCAGGCAAGGAGCCATAGAGCGCGGTCACGAAGTCCGGCTCGCCCCGAAGTCGTACCCATTCACGGCTGACCTCTTCCCATAGTTCGTCGGAAGTGGCGCGGTGTAGAGGACGCCGTGCCATGGTTGACTTGATCCGCCCCCAAACGTGTTCGACGATGTTGAGGTCGGCTCCTTTTGGGGGCCAAGGCAGCGTCGTGACACAGCGCTCCTCCAGGAGGGACCGGACCTGGCGTGACGTGTGAACTGGGGACTGGTCGTGTTGGAACACGAAGTCTCCATCTGGAAACGGGCCATCCAGGACGTAAGGCAGCATGACGTGGTCGATTATTGTGCAATAGTCGTCTGACGCCATGCTGCCCTCAATCCTGAAGAGCGGTCCGAGTCCATTGGGAGACACCGCGCCCCAGACGTTGACGGCGTTTCGACCACTGGAGGCGACCTTCTGCACAAACTGCTCTTCGAAGCTGAAAAAACAATGTTTGATCTTCTAAAGTCACGTTTTAATACGGATAGGGGAAAAAAATAAGCTATTCTCACCGGCAACATACTGGCCGCCACACGCGGAGCCGTTGGTCCCACCGGGTCGTGAACGTCGACTCGTCGGAAAACACCACCTTGGCCCAGTCTTCCCGCGTCCATGACTCGTGCTCCCTGGCAAATCGAAGCCGGTCTCGCTTATTTGATTCTGTGAGGAGCGGTTTTTGGGCCGCCATGCGGCTTGCCAGTCCGGCCTCGGAGAATCTTCGGCGCACTGTCTGGACGGATGCCTCGATCGCCAGGGCTTCCCGAACCTCCCGCGCCGATTGAAAGGGATTTACAGCTACAGCTGCAACAATCTGGTGATCTTCGTCCACCGTGGTTGCTCGAGGGCGCCTGTTGTGCGGCGCGTCCTCAAGAAGTCCTTCATCCCTGTATTTCTGAATTATTCGATTTACTGTCGATAATGGCCGTCCTGTCATATCTGCAATAGCCCTCTGCGAATATTCTCTCAGGCACAGATTAATAATGAGTTGTCTTTCGTCCATCGGCACTCTCGACATTTTGACGTGTCTCGCCCGATTACTGAAAGGTAAATGCGTTCGAGTTGCAAACTAGCGGACTGATTATCGCATGATAACCCGAAGCGACTCTGAACATTATGCTGTGTCATGCTGCTTTTACAGTGCCAAGGTGCGAATGGTGTCATTTAGAAGAATGGACATTTGGGCGAGTGGGTTGGAAATCATCATGGAAAACAGCACGATAAAAACGACGAGGATGTCCTGTGTGTTTCATCTACGTCCTCCGTTTTTTCCGCCCTGTTTTCTATTGTAAAGGATATCACCCACGCTCGCACCGCACTAACTTCTTGCCTGTGCGAATCGGTAGTCCTTTACTCTCGCACAACCCACGCGAAGTAAACAATAGGCAGTCCTAGTTGATTGTTTTGATACCTCCGATAACATCATGATGCATGCAAAGGCGTCGGCAAAGTATCGGGGATTGTTATCGAAGTCATAGTAATAATCTACTAAAACTTCTTAATAAAAAATATAACCCTAAAAATATTTATACAAGTCATATTTGCTGGCGCACGTTGCTAGCAAAAAATGGTCCTCGTCATTGGCAAACGGTTTCGCGGTTTCGCCAACCGTTTTTGCGGTAGCAGACGACCCGGAAGTGCAGAGTGGTGCGGCAATCGCCAGAGACAATTTGCCTCGAACGCAAGGTGCAGTTATAGTTGAAAGAGCAATCGGCAGGGGGCACTGATAGTACCGCGGGCAACGCGGAGCTGTGTTCGCACTCATTTTGATCGTGATAGTACGTAGCGCTGCTGGCACTGCTCCATAACTTCGCCTCTTTTAGCGCCTTTGTTTGCTCGCTTGATAAAATTAGTGGTAAAAACGTGAATGGAACCGACATGTTCTGCGCGTTTGTACTGGGAGACGGAATTACAGGCGGCCTTCGCTGCCGCTGAAGCTCAATCAAATCAACAACATTTATGAAACAACGTGCGCGACGTGCTCGAAAAACAGAAACCGAAAGAAGATGAGGCGGGAGGGCGGAACCTTTCTCCCGTCTGCCTGGAGAAGGAGAAAACGTATCGTTCCTCTCTTCTTCTCGTGTCCGCTTGGTGGCGCGTCAGTAGACGGGAGGAAAACGTGCCATTGCTACCTTCTAACTCCATTTTTCTTAGAGTGCAGGGGGTTAAAACATCCGATACCTATAGAGGTTATGTGGCTCCTATGGTGTTAAAGTACACCAGTGGACAAGGGAATCATGAAAGTCCCTGGGAGTCGTAAAGGGCTACTGTGTGCCGCCCTCAATATATGTCATATGAACTCCAGGAGTTGAAAAGGGTGCTAAACATGCGCCCCTTACAAGGGGCCTCGAATATACACCTGGGAGTTATAATGCAGTCAAGCGACACCCCTAATTAGGGGATAACTCGAAGCCCTAAGCGGAACATGAGGGGTTGAACAACACCCTTGGTAGGGGGTGTCAAGTCAATCCGGGGGACTCGAATGATGTGTTATATGACTCTATAAATGGGAGTACTTGAGTAGTAGGATACCCTGCTGAGCTGGTTGATTGAACGACATGATGAGAAACAGCGCAAAAGGGACAGGACACAAAGTAAGAAGAAGGGACACGGGACTAATCATGTTGTATTACACCTGAGACTGCGGCGGATGGAACTGGCACAGAGACGTTCTCTGTGTCTGTTCCTTCTACTGGAAGTTGTTCACAGATGTCGTCCTCCGTCTGTTCCTTCTGGATGCTAATTTCATCCTGCAATCTCAAGTGTAACAACATGACTAGCCACCAGCCTCGCCTGTGCTCTCACCGTCTTGACACAGGACATACGCTGACTTACAACCAAAGATTTGTGAGAACTTCCACGCGCACAGTGACACGCGCAAGCACATGGTCTTCTTTCTCTTTCGAAAGAGATAAATGCCAGTAAAGAAAACCTCGATAAAACAGTGAGAGGAAAAAGGACTTCTACAGTGGCACTAGAAGAACGTGGCGATACGCGTGACCACAATAAAAATTAGAAAATTGGTTCTGACAGCCAGCACGCGAAAACACTAAAGGCCGGTTCAGACACTTGCGTTTGAGTAAGGCGTTCTGACACGCGTTGCGGCGAGAACCGAAAGCGAGGTCACCGGCACATCTGTGCTTCGGCTATGCAAGCGTGGAGTCCAATTCAAGGAGTCTTCTTTGGCACGCGATATAAGAAGCAGGGATGTCCTGGTGTCTCGCTGCCGCAACGCGAGTCAAACGCAGTCAAGCTCAACTGTGTGAACCGGGCTTTAGATTATGCTGCTGTGTTCACCTAACGTTCTGCAACAATGTGCACACCGCGTTCGGGACACGGGTTGGACCCCCAACAGATCGCGGTCACATTTGAGAAGTTGTAATTCCCTGTTGGTCAGATGCACTGATGCGACACTAATGCAGTGATCTGGTCCACAGGCAAGGTATACCGCGCCGCTTCCATGATCTCTCTCTCAACTTGCCCCCTCATACGTCCCACCACCTTTGTGTTGTCCAACGCAGGAAAACACCCGCAATCCCTGCAGTGTATAGGTAGATGGGAACCGTGACCACTGCCGAGCGAGGCCGCGTGCTCACGCAGCCTATCGTTCAAACAGCGACCAGTCTCGTCCCCGGCAAGACTCTACCACGGGTGAGAGGCATCTCGTAGACTACTTCTTGGTGTCGAGGCACAAACGTCTTGGCATGCCTCGTGTCACAGGGGCCGTCACAGGGGCCGTCCCTATGTTTGGTCCCGCTTGACGTTGCGCACCGGGTGTGTGTGTGTATATATATATATATTTATATATATATATATATATATATATATGGTGTGTTTGGCGTTCGTATTGATAGATGGCGTCGGAGCAGCGCCCGAAGGTGCAGCCGACCGGCAAAAGAAAGCAGACGACACGCAGTCGAAATCTGTTGGCGGCAAATGCGCCGTCGTTCTGCAGACGCGTATTTCTTTTTTTTTACTTTAAGTTCTGATTTTATTTTTCGCGTTCATTTTTTAACCAAAGGTACATTTCAAAACGATTATGTTCACTTTAGTAAAACACGGTGGTCGCGAGCCGTTGCGATAAGGAGGTAGCGCCATCTTTCAATACGAACGCCAAACACACCCCGCTACTGGACTTGGTCGTCTGCGTCGCCCCCCGCCGTAGACCCTGGCAAGGTTCTTCGCCATATTTTTACAGAAAGAAAAGCCAGGCTTTGCAATTTTACAACAAAAAACCGACCTGGTGAAATACACCTTTGACGAAACGTTCAGATTGTTACGTGCAGGCGCCGATTTTTAAGGTCCATTTTAGATCGAGCCTGGTGACTTGGGTCACCCTATATATCACAAGCTTCTCCCGCAAAGTTGCTGCTTTCTCGGCGACGGCGTCTCTGCCAACAGTGGGTTTGATTCTATTTTCGTTCTCGAGAAACACTCGTCCGGTTTCTGCACTTAGTGGGAGACATAAAAAAACCAGGGTTTCCAGACTGCTCGGCGCTTGCAGAGTATAGCTAGTCGTGGAGCACTGTACGCATGCGCGAAGAGCGCTGAGCTATCTCGCGTCCCAAGTTTTCCCAAGAGTTTACAAGGAAAACGTGAACCGAGCGAAACTCCTTAGGTTACCTGACGACGTACCTTGCGT
>JAZHYW010066365.1:0-11395 GCA_037355805.1 Ixodes ricinus
TCTTTGAACATTTTCAAGGACGTTTATGTTGGTATTTGTAAACGGATCCCAATCCACCGAGGCGTATTCTGAGGATGGGTAATATAAAAGCTTTATAGGCTGTCAATTTGACGTTGAAAGAGGCATGTTTTAAATTTCGTCTTAAGTACCATAACTTGGATAATGCTTTGCGCGCAGTAGACATGATATGACTGTTCCAGCGTAGATCATTCGATATAATGACTCCCAAGTATTTATAAGAAGTAACTTCGGCTAGTGAAGTACTATTAATAGAATGATTGAAAGAAAGATGGATTCAGTTCCGAGTTAAATGCATTCGAACACATTTCTTGACATTCAATGAAATCTGCCACGAGCCGCACCAGTTGCGACATCTTGGACAAGCAGGTGTTTAGTAGAGTCAGGTCATTTATTTCATTGACTCCTGTAAATAAAACCCCATCATCTGCGAACAGTCGAACACGTACTGGAATATTAGCGGTTAAATCGTTTATAAAAATTGAAAACACTAATGCCCCAGGACCGACCCTTGTGGAACACCCGATAAAACGGGGACTAATGATGATTCACTCGAGTTGATCTGTACATACTGTTCTCTGTCCTGCAAGTAGTTCTCAAGCCAGCGAACGATACCTTCGTTTCAAACAACCGATACAAGTTCGAGGAGAAGTTTACTAAAACATGTCTAAATTCTGGAAAGCAGACGACACGGAGGACGATCGCGTTTTGCTCGCGTCTGCGGCGCTGGTGCGAGGTGATACGTGACCGTCACATCCGGGCACCTCGGACCAGACAACAACGCGCAGCTACTGCTTCCGAAAGGGACGACGTCTTCGTAGGCCACTACGTCGTCCTATATACCGAGGGCATTGGATCCAAGATGGCCACCTGGGAGCACCATTACCGTACTCTGCTCCGCAAGCAGAGCATACAGAGTTACTCTAATTGATGATGATGATGATGATACTGCGGCTGCTCCCATTCTAACGGGCGGGCTCGATCACTGTATGCCTATTTTGTTTAGATACATATATTTGTTTCCTTTTGCTTTCATTTATAAACGATGTCATGTACAGTGTTGCCAACCTCCCCTACTGAAAAAAAACATTTGAAATTCAAACATGTGCCAAACTGGTCGACCTGTTTGAACCAAACGGAGTGGAAAAACTTGTCGATCCGTTCGGATCAAACATGATTATGGGATACGGGTACCCGTTTTATACGGTACCCATTTGATACGTTTGCCCGTTTGATACGGGTGCCCGTTTGACCTGGCACGTAACCACACATTTGAACGTGCCATTCGGATAGGTAAATTATTCGCTAGCCCTAAATGGGTATCGTCTGGAAGGTTGGTTACCTTCAACTTATTTAAAGGGGCGGTGCAACGATATTCAATTGGAATGTTTTTCACTTTACACGAGCTTACTGGCACTAGTGGGACTCAAGGTTACTCGCACGCAACGCCACTGGCCAAGACACTTATTTGTTGCGGTGTAATTTCAGAGACAAGAGCGATCATTTTCATTCAATCTCTCCTTTGCAAAATTTCATGACGTAAATTGGGGATCGCAGTGAAGTGGGAACACCCATATGACGATATTTGAATGCTGTTCATAGAGTGGACCCGAGCATTGCGTGTGCACTCGATTTGGGCTCGTGATAATCACTAGCTCGAGAAGCATTCGGGTAGTGGCCCGTGTCCAATCGCTGCAACGACGACAATAGCCGAGCCATAACAATGTCTGGAACTCAGCGCGTGTCCTGTGCTTTGCCAACCCCAGCGCGTGGCTATGATCAACATTGGCGGCATATAATCGGCTCCAGATCACGTGACCGTTTGTTCTGGCTGCGAGTTAAGTGGGTGAACGCTGCTCGTTTTTCTTTAATTTTTTACTGGGACCTCTATTGCGTGGGGTGAAAAACGAACGCGTGTTTCATAGGTCATTAACGTCAGGAATTCGTTCTAAGCGGTATTTGAGTACAAAAATTGTTGCGTCGCACCTTTAAGTCGTCCCGAAACTCATAAACCTACTTATCACATGCAGGACACCCATAGAAAAAATGTGCTCGCGCAGGTGCTTGAAAATGGGCAGGAAAACAGACACAAAAGATTGTTTTCAATTCTCCTAGAAGTTTATTACAACCTATTCCGTAAACAAATACAAACAGTGCAAGCGGTCTGTGAAATGTGAAGAGGCGCTGTAAGCTTTTATACAACTGAGAAGATTGCAAAGCAAACAAGAACCGAGGTAATTCTAGACTATAATGGTAGACTTTCGGCGAAATTATTCTCCCGGCTGCCGCGAGAATAGACGCTGCATAATTCTATAGATAATCTGGAAGAGTACGCGCAGAAGAACGGTCAATCGTTGACAAACAAGTAGGTTGCAGTGCACTTACCCTAGTAATAGCGGACTTGAACGAAGTAATCCAAGATATATGTCGACACGGTCAAAGCAGGACAACCACACAAACACAAAAACGAGAAGGAAGGCTCCTTGAAGTTTCAACACGATGCGGCGCACAAGCTGTCATTTGCCGAACCCAACCAAACCGCAAGAATTCCTGACTTCTTTGAAGAATCGCTTGTTGCCGATATACGCGTAGGACTTTTCGAACACTAATATCTTTGGTGCACATCGAATACGTTGTCGAGACATCCACATAAGACCGCACGGTAAGGCGACAGATCGAAGCAGGTAGGACGAATGGAGTTCGAACAGCAACGGACAACTAGCAGACAAAGAAAAAGTGGCTTCCAGCGGGCGCGCTACCGGATCTAGCAGGCAATGCTTATCAGCGTGTAGCTCGCGCGCTGCTGGCGCCCTCCTCTCCCTCGGGTCACGTGACAGGTGACCAGCGAGGAGGTAGGGGGCGCGGTCAGGGAGGTCAAGGCGCAGAGCACATGGAGAATAGAAGGGTAGGAGAGGGCATGACGTCAGCCGCGTAGCCTCCACAAGCCATGCTCCCTTGACGCCTCGCCTCTTTCTCATTTTCCTCCTTACTCTCCCCACTTATCACGCCAACGTGACCACATCACGTGACCGTAGCTAGCCTTCGTCTAGCTATGGTGTACTAGAATACACCACAGTCTAGCCTTCGATCTGATAAAACCTACCGGACGGAGCGCGCGCAAGCCTGCAAGGAATCCTCCTACAATCAACCATCCATCTCGCACGTGACATGTCACGCGCACCAATCGCCAGAGAGATCCGCGGTCACGCTGGGCACAAAATCGTTTAAACTTTTTATGACTAGGCTTCACCAATATTGCAGCGTGCCCTCTCCTAGTACTTCTAACCTCCTTGGCAGAGCAGGACACCGGGACACCCCCGCCCCCTCTCCTCAGGGCCTCGGAAAGTAGGCGGATCGCGCATTTCAGCACGCTCGAACGCAGGAAATGGCGCCGGTCGCTAGGTTCGCGCCAGAGCGAAGAAAGCACTCAGCGCGAGCTCGTAGTTTCACTGCTGCAATAGACCCGTTGCTCTCGGGCAGGGGCGCGAGCGCGTCCGCAAGACGCGACCATGTTATGCTGGCAGCACCATCGAGGCGGCGCTGTTGACATTCGATTTTGCGCGTGCCACGTTCGATTGCAATCATCTGTCAGCATCCGTAAACTCCCCGATAAAAAATGTCTAAAAAAATGCAGCTCGCGGTTTCAGCGTTTTATGAAACATTCCTTTCAGCTTTATTATTGTATTGCTTTCTTTCATAGCTTCCGTGAGCCCATGTGTTTCACTTTACGTGATAGCGAAGCTGAAGCAACTTGCAAAAGGATGTTCCCTTGAACGATGCTCTCACTGCACGAGCGCGCGTGCTTGGCAGGGACACTGAAAGCTCGGAGCTCGCTCTTGTAGCCTCTGCTACGCTCACACTTATAGTGGAACGGAGTATAAAAAACTATAGTAAGGAAGCGTAATGACGCACGTTCGAAACGCAGGCCAAATATTCTATTTTGCTTGCCTGGAGCACTACTCTGGCAGGCTTGACACGGGCCTATGGCGGCGTGCTCTTGCAATGCTCGATGTTCTTGCAGCCACGTGTTCGGGCGCTACCTTCACTGCGTCTTGAATTGAGGTGAAACGGAGTCTAGAAGTATATTCTTTCACGCGGTTGCGTCTTCTGCGAGAAAGATTCGAGCTGAATAAGTAAATTGAGCCAACAAAAACGCCAAAGTTTTAAACTTCTATAAAAAATATCGGCTCGCCAATGTCGCGCGTTTACGTAAAAAAAGAAAGAATTTGCTCATAGCAGTTGCAGTAAGCGAACATCAGCGCAATTAAAATATAAATATAATTACTTGCATTAGGCGGACGATTTGAAATCAATGAACCAGCGCTCCCGGCCTTCTGGAAACATAGGCTGCCACGGCTGAAGTGCCATTCCGCCGATCTGTACGTTCAGTATCAAACGGGCTCCGGAGAGCCTTTTGATTAAACCGGTACAGTTTGACGGTCACCGCTCACCCGCTTGTGCAACATGGTCACCGGTTTGAGCGAACGTGCGACAACTTTGCCCAAAAGAGTGGCCCATTTGCCCAGACGAGTGACCCGTTTGCCGGAAGTGTGACCTCTTTGCGTAAATAGGTGACCGTTATGGCTCATACAGGGGCCCCTTTGAGCCATACGAGCGACCCCTTTGACAAACTGGTGACCGGTATGGCTAAACTGTTACCAGTATGAACCCGTTTACTTTCATACAGACGCCAAATGTTTTTTCTTTTTCAGTAGGGTCCGCGGTTGTTTCTTCCCTGAACTTTGTCGCAAAATTCCCTAGATTTCCCTAGATTTTCAGCAAATGTGTTTGTTTGCGTTAATATTTAGATTATCGTTAAGGAGTAGCTGAAGAATAGATTCCTGTAGTTGGGTGGCCATGTTAAGGTTAAGTTTGCTTCGTGAAAACCTTTTTACATAATTAAACTTTGTTACTTTGGCCTCATGTCGCCCCCCAACATCGCTGTTGTTACCACTGGAGATTATCTCTGCCCCGCTGCACTCGGCTGGCACGAGGTGGAAAAAAGGGAAGGAACGTGTCTCTGAAACCCATTAAAAATCAATCCCTAGATTTGAACAAATTTTCCTTTGCCCCTAAACAATAACCGAAATCCCTAGATCTAGGGAACAATCCCACCCAACTGCAGAAATCTCTTCTTAAGCTGCCCCATAACGATAATCTCTATATCGGCGCAAATCTAACTTTTTCTGAAAATCTAGGGAAATCTAGGAAATATTTCGACAAAAATTGGGGAAGAAATGACCGCGTCTCTGAAACCCATTAATAATCAATCCCTAGATTTGAACAAATTTTCCTTTTCCCCTAAACAATAACCGAAATCCCTAGATCTAGGGAACAATCCCACCCAACTGCAGAAATCTCTTCTTAAGCTGCTCCATAACGATAATCTCTATATTGGCGCAAACTAACTTTTTCCTGAAAATCTAGGGAAATCTAGGAAATATTTCGACAAAAATTGGGGAAGAAATGACCGCGTCTCTGAAACCCATTAATAATCAATCCCTAGATTTGAACAAATTTTCCTTTTCCCCTAAACAATAACCAAAATCCCTAGATCTAGGGAACAATCCTACCCAACTGCAGAAATCTCTTCTTAAGCTGCTCCATAACGATAATCTCTATATTGGCGCAAACTAACTTTTTCTGAAAATCTAGGGAAATCTAGGAAATATTCCGACAAAAATTGGGGAAAGAAATGACCGCGGAGATCAGCAGCACTACCGAGAGCTGACCCTGAGCTGACCTTGAGCTGACCTTGGGCGTACTTTCTGCGCAGTCTCAGCATGGGCGACCTGTACGGGACGTACCGGGACGAGGACGGCTTCCTGTACCTGGCCTACAGCGGAGAAAACACCTTCGGGACGACCGTCCACCTTCCAGCGGATGGCGTCATCGCGTTGAGCACCCAATAAATCTTGCCTATATTCTCGGCACTGCGACCGCCACTCCGCTGCGCCCCAGCGCAATGTTGTAGGCGGGCAGTGCTGCCAACCTTGGGAATTTTCCCCTAGATCTAGGAATTTGTCATCGTTTAGGGGACAAAGGGAAATTTGTTTTAAATCTAGGGACTGCTTTTATTGGGTTTCAGAGAGCTCTAGCCATACTTTTCCTTTTTCTTTTTCCTCCTCGTGCCGGCCTAGTGCAGCGGAGAACAAAGGATTTCTTTGTATATTGTCGGGGCCAGAGGTAATCCACGGTGGTAACAACAGCGATTTTGGGGGACCACACAAGGCCAGAGTAACAAAGTTTAATTACCTAAAAAGGTTTTCACGAAGCAAATTTAACCTTTAAATCGCCGCCCAACTATCGGGATCTCTCAATATTGATGCAAATTAACACAATTTCTGAAAATCTAGGGAATTTTCCGATAAAATTTGGGAAGAAACGACCGCAGAGGTTGGCAACACTGTTCTCGGGTGACGCGCGTGCCGGGCTGTGGAGCAGTACACGCTGAGCTGTTGCTTGGAATAGGGCGCCTTCATGTGCGCTTTTGCTTAGGGCGATGACATCCGACCATTTTGTTTTCCTGACGCTTTTGTTTCTTTTTAGAAGCGGAGATATCAAGGCCTAGTTTCCCCAGGATCGTGTCCCCAGCAAAGAAACGAAGACACCGACCTCTGGACACCTACCGCCATCTATGAGCGACGGCGGCCAGCCAAGTATCTGGTTGCCGCCGTCGCTCATAGATGGCGGCAGCCTTTCCACTCTGGCTTGCCGACTTGCAGCCGGCCATTACTTTCCATTGTACAGCTCCGCTGGTCCTCCTTCTTCGTCAGAGTGGAGAGGCTGATCGTGTTTGTTCCAGAGCGCGATCAACCGCGTCTCTCGACCGGCAAGAGCTCTTCTCATGATTGACAATGCTAAGGCGGCAGTGTGTAACCGGCTATTTGTCTTTTTCTCGAGAGCGCGTGCTGTCGGCATCGGGAACTACAGTGTCATCATCCTAAGCAAAGTGCACATGAAGGCACCCTAGCTTGCAATGGTGTGTACACCATTTCACTACTTACAAAACCACAGCCCAGCCTGCGATCTCCACAGCGTAGCACGGGTGAATTTGTAGCAACGTTACTAGAACCACTCAGTTGGGAAACTGCCATAGAGCCTGCCCTGAAAAAGTGGCGCCGATTTTTATCCCAGTATACCGAGCTAATGGCGATCGCAACGCCGCCATTTCTCCCGCAGTGGCCACTCCATGAACGGCACGGCTGCACTCACTGGTTCCGTCGAGTCACGGAAGGGCCGGTGGCGCCATCTCGCGGGGCTATCTTGTAGTTGCCACATAAAACAACTTTCATGTTTCAACTCGTAGCTAAAGGGTGACGCTGTCATCGTATTTAGCTCGGTCTCGGTGGACGCCAGCGGCCCGGGTTTCAAGGGCGTGTTTCCCAACTGAGTGTTTTAGTAACGTTGGTTTGTAGCTTCGGAAAGCGAGCAAAGTGCGCGCGACGCAACCGCTGAGAGAAGCTCCGCCTTCAGTGCTGCAGCTCGCTGACTTCCGTAGTGCTTTGGTAGCGCGTGCACGCTTGTGTTAGCAAGGGCAGAAAAATCGCGCTGAAGCAAACGGAGCGGGGAATAGAGTATAACTCGGGCGCCCTTCTCCCGAAAGAGCGGCGCGCGAGCCTTGTAGAAAGCTTTCGACTCTCGATCCTATTAGCCCCGAGAGCGAGCACAAGCGTCGCTACGGTCGCCGCGCCCTGATTGGGTGAGGTATACCGTGACGTCAGGAGGAGGACTCCGCTCCGCGATCTCGCATCGGCTCGCTTCCCAGCACCGGTTTCCATGGTTTGGCGTTGTGTGCCGCAAGCTCTTCGAGGAGCTGGGCCTCGTTTACCCGGTGTACAAGACGTTGAGTTAGGCCGATATAGACGTGCTTCCGTACACTTTATGAGCCTGCTTGTCCCTTTTGCCTTTAAAATTGGGTTACAAATCCCGAAAGCTATCGGCGGAGGCGATTCCGCCGATGAACCTACCCGTCCCCGCACGACAGAAGGCAATTTTGCGAGGGGTCAGTGAAGCGGTGCCGCAAGTGTTTCAGACGCTGGAATTCTGTTCCTTGCATGTTCATGATTTAGGACGATATTACATCCCGCTTCCAAGGCATTTGAAGTGGCATTTATATCAAGGGCCCTTGGGTGGTCGGCAAATTAGCTCGCGACCCCGACTCTGAGCTGCCACTCTGCATGCGCTGGTTCGGAGGTGTTTTAAAGGCGCTGCGTCTGATGATCTTTGAAGTGCTCGTGGAACAGGGTTGTCTTACATAAATCTAGCTTCTTCGTAATATAATTATATAGTTTATACACCTATGCAGGCATATTTCTTAGAAGATGCATAATTACTAGAAATTAGTTTGTATGGTAGCAGCAAAAACGGCCGAATCGCCCCCAGTTGCCTGTATGATATGTATTGAACTGCCCAAAATATGCACAGCAATAGTACCGTAATTTGGAATCTTTATACTTTTTTTTACATTCTTTATTCCAGCCTTGGGTATTCGGAAAATACACCGTTTAGTTTGAATTGTCATTTATTTCCAATTAAAAGAGACACTGCTGCAGGTCCCCAAAAGCTTCCTCAGCCTCCAAACTCCCTACAGCTGGGCTCTCTGACAACAGAGGAAAACAGGAGTAAAAGCAAGCATTCGAACGTCTGTCCAGTAGTAGATGCAGCACTAGTAGCAGAAAATGTCGAACCTGTGAATGGTGACAGTCTGCGTGCGAAAAACTTCTGGTATTTTAGCTTCAGGACAATTCAATTTAAGTAAAATCTCAATTTTAGGGCTTAAGGGACTAATAACGATCTAGACACCCTCGCTTGCGTTGGTTATACATTACTTGAAGGTTGATATAAACAAGTCCACAGATACCACCCATGTAGTCCATTGAAATACTATCCGAATCCAGCAAAGGTCAAATGCTAGCAATGTATATAATAAATTTTCCTTGTTTTTTTACTTTGCTGGGCTGGGCTGTCTTACTTGTGATTCTCTCCCAATGGCCCCGCCTGTATTTAGCATGTTGCTCGAGCAGCATGCAGCTTCTCTGCTTCGGCGATCTTGTTTAAAAACAGAGATACAAAAAAATAGTATATATAACCTGCCAATTCATTAAGACCATCAGCAGCATTTATTGTGTGAGATGTAAATCTATAGTGATGCTCCTGCAATTGTGGCCATATTTCTTTATCTTCATATATCAGCTGTGATTCATGCGTTGCCTGCCCTGTCAACCATGCTTAAAATGTTGGTTGAAGTTTCGCCTGCAGCTACAGGCCATACCTTAATAAAGCCACATATAAAAATTTACACTTCCTACGAAAAACACGCCAAAAAAAAAATTCAATAGAAACGAGCGTGACGTCTCCTCGCCGTGACGTTAACCCCGGTTCGCCGTAAGGGGGCGCCACGCGAACTTCTCGGGGCTAATAGTCCGCTGTCCATCGCCGCTATCATCGGAGAAAAACGCGCACAGACAGAGAGCAGCATACAAAGCGCTCGAGTTGAGAATCAAATTTCATAACCAGTGTTTGGGTATGTGCATTTAGGTTGACTGTATACGTCGTCCAGTGTACATACAAAGCCTTGTTCTGTGTTTGAGGAAGTAGCTTAAAGATAAACATGGTCAGGATGCGGATGGGGAGAGCCCGTGGAACCGCGTTTTTGGGGGCCTCGAGTTTAGTGGTTGAGTGTTCCTTATACGTTCTCGCCGTGTGAGGTTCTGTGTTGATTCTATTCTTGTCTGCGGCCCAGTATATTTTCTCCGTCCCGCGATCCGTGGACCTCCAGAGAAATAGCCTGCCTTAAAATCAGTGCTCCCAACCTTAGGGATTTCCCCTTGGATCTAGGGATTTATGTCATCGTTTAGGGGCAAAGGTTAAGCGCAAATCAACACGTATTCTAAAAGTCTAGGGAAATCTAGGGAAACCTATGTAATTTTTAAATAAAATTCGGGGAAGAAACGACTGCGGAGGTTGGCATCACTGCTTAAAATGAGCGTCGTCTTTCACACCAGCTAGAGGTTGTGGCCAGTAATCGAGTAGTACTGAAGTAGCGAACACTATACATGAACTTTAATTATGGCACGTGTAAAGGCCCATTCACAAACTTGTGCCCGAGTACGACCAAGGGAGACAAGACCGGTTGTTAAGCTTCTGACGATGTCTTAGGACCTGCCTCCGCTGCTGGCTACAGTCCTGGTCTTACTCGTAAGATGAACGGCGCTTTAGACGTCACAGAGGCTTAAAAACCGGTCTGGTCTCTCTCGGTCTTACTCGGTTGCATATGTGTGAACGGCGCTTTAGACGTCACAAGAGGCTTAAAAACCGGTCTGGTCTCTCTCGGTCTTACTCGGTTGCATATGTGTGAACGGCGCTTTAGACGTCGCAAGAGGCTTAAAAACCGGTCTGGTCTCTCTCGGTCTTACTCGGTTGCATATGTGTGAACGGCGCTTTAGACGTCGCAAGAGGCTTAAAAAACGGTCTGGTCTCTCTCGGTCTTACTCGGTTGCATATGTGTGAACGGCGCTTTAGACGTCGCAAGAGGCTTAAAAACCGGTCTGGTCTCTCTCGGTCTTACTCGGTTGCATATGTGTGAACGGCGCTTTAGACGTCGCAAGAGGCTTAAAAACCGGTCTTTTCTCTCTCCGTCCTACTCGGTTGCATGTGCGTGAACTGCGCTTAAGATTCGTAGTAAAATTTCCGGAGCTCAGCTCGCGTTATTTACGGGTTTGTGAGGTTCGAAGGCTTTGTCGAGCTTTGCAAACTAGGGCTCCGAAAAATTCGATATTTTCGAAGTTTTCGAACCTGAAGCTCAAGAATTCGAAATGATTGAGTTTTGCGAATCTGAATCATACAAAAATTGAAACCGTCAAATTTTGCGAACCTTAATTTAAAAAAGAAAAAAGTTTAAACCGTTGACGTCGAAATTTTAAAACTTCAATGACTTTGAAATTTACGAACTTAGGCTCCGAAAAAATTCGATCTTTTCGAAGTTTTCGAACCTGAAGATCAAACCACTTCGAAATGATCGAATTTTGCGAATCTGAATCAAACCGAAAATTGAAACGTCAAAGTTTGCGAGCCTCAATAAAAAAAAAAATCTAAAGTGTGGAATTTTAAATTTTAAAATTTCGATGACTTAGAACTTTACGAATTCGAATCCGGGCAGTTTCGAAAGTTCCGATTTTTCGGGAAATCGAACCCCTGGGAGGTTCGAAAAGTTCGAAAACTGTTGAATTCGATCTTTGCGAGGTTCGCGAAAACGTCCCTAATCCGAAGTAGTTTGGTTTCGCAGCAGACGACTCTTGGGCCAGTACCCTTGGCGCAGTGACACACACGCTCCCGTGACGGGGTGTCACGTGACTCGCTTCGACGCTCTTGTATT
>JAZHYW010066368.1:0-29109 GCA_037355805.1 Ixodes ricinus
AAAAACACGGCACGGTGGTTTTTGTTGTTTAGTGGGGCATGCATCAGTCAGACCTGGAAGGGAACAATGTTAAACGTAGAAATAAAAGGAAAGAAAATGAATATCAAAACCTGGAAATAAAAAAGAAAAGTTGATGGTGCAGTTCCGGCCACAAACACAGTACCACTGCTAACAGCAAGGTCTGGGACCTGAGAAAACGTCCCCTCATCGCTGTTGCTATTCGTCTGTTAGCATTTTAATCGATGCCAGAGTACCGGGGCTTTCATTTATTCTTTGTTTAATAGCGTTCAATCGGTAAATTAGGTAGGATTCACGCTGCTCACGTTCGCGATTTGATTTAAATCCAGATTCTAGGAGCGTCACTGACAATTTATCAAACGAGTGTTTCGGGAGAGCGAGATGTTGGGATATAGGCAGTGTTGCAAGATTTATGGCGTGAGATTTGTGATTATTAAGGCGCAGTCTAAATGCCGCTATTTTCTGCCCTATGTATTGCATTTTACATACCGTACACTCAAATAAGTACACGACATTCGACGAGGCACATGTTAAGTGCCCTTTAATTTTGACCGAGAACTGCGAGTGCGCGCTGCTGGCCGTGTTTGTAGTGCTGCATCTGTTTACAGATACAGCACACACACACACACATATATATATATATATATATATATATATATATATAACGAAGTGCCTTGGCTCCTATGCTACCATGCCCACTATATATATATATATACAGGGTGTTTCACGAAAGGTGGACAAATTCAATATTGCGAAAACTACGCGTCGCAACAAAAAAAGACTTGTGTCGTTTTGGTCCTGAGCTCAAGGGCCTATTTAGAAAATTATTAAAGTCCGAGATAATTAAATTGTTAATTATTTTTGCGTAATTAACTTTTTTAATATTGTGTTTAAGGGCATGGTTTCAATTAGAAAATTGCTCAGCATCATCGAAAAACACTAAATCAACAAATTGCAGAACGATAGAAAGCACGCGCAGCATTTTACGGCTTTCTGAAAAACCGTACAAATGCGACGGGTTTTAAGTTTCGGTTTGTTATCGGAGCGTATCTCGCCTCGGCAGCACCGCGCCCCGTGGAGAGATAGTGCAACCAGCCTCTGCTGCGCTGTCATCGCGACGACAGCGCAGCAGAGGCTGGATGCACTATCTCTCCACGGGGCGCGGTGCCGCCGGGGCTGAGATGCGCCCCGATAACAAACCGAAACTTAAAAACCCGTCGAATTCGTACGGTTTTTCAGAAAGCCGTAAAATGCTTCGCGTGCCTTCCATCGTTCTGCAATTTGTTGATTTAGTGTTTTTCGATGACGCTGAGCAATTTTCTAATTGAAACCATGCCCTTAAACCCAATATTAAAAAAGTTAATTACGCAAAAATAATTAACAATATAATTATCTCGGACTTTAATAATTTTCTTAAATAGGCCCCTGACCCAGGTCCAAAACGACACCAGCCTTTTTTTGGTGCGACGCATAGTTTTCGCAATATCGAATTTGTCCACCTTTCGTGAAACACCCTGTATATATATATATATATATATATATATATATACATACATATATATATATATATATATATATACATACAATATTTTTTAATAATATTTACTTAAGCAGGAGGGAATCCTCCCCTCCACCTCCTTCTCCTCTTCCACTTCTCCTCCTCTTCCTCCCCTCCTCCGGTTACGCCAGCGCCGCAAAACACGGTAACGAGCGCCTAAGAGATGCGCTCTCAAAGCATAACGATCGATGAATATAGAGACGTGAAAGGCGACAAACCCGCGGAATATAATGTCGTGTCTCAGTAATTAAGACCCCATCAGCATCGAATACATTTTCCAAAACTAACTGCGTGAGTACATGCATTTTCATGTCGTTATTATGGACCACACGCACTATGGACAATTTTATGAAAAAAACAACGGTGTCCAAATGAAGAAGACATCACTCTGAGAACTTCATCCCCATCACACCAATCAAAAAAGACACAGGGTATCTTATATTATCCCTAAGACGACTTGAAGGAAGGCGAAAGCCCAAGCGCCGATGTAAACGGAATAGCGAACCTCCGATGAAAGCGCGATCTCTAATGACGCATTTTTGGCCCCGTTTCATTGGCTCACTCGGATCATGGCGTCCGCTCTGGTCCAGACATGTATAGTCAGCACGGAATGAAACCCGAACGCCGGAACGCGTGGCCATCGATACAGGCTGCTCCGCCTGGAGGGCACCTGAGAACTAATGAAAACGCACCTGGGTGCAAGGGTGCGGGTCCTTCTAAGTTTTCCTCAACCCTCGCGTGGGGCGTTTGGGACTTCCGTGTTTCGTCGGTGGAGCGCTGTAAGCGCCGTCACTCGGGGTGCTTTACTGTCGCCGCACTGTCGCCCCACGGTCGCCCGGTCGACACCGGGCGGCCGCTTAACCTGGCTATAGCTGTTTGCGATAGGCCCTGCTCAGACAGAAAGATGAATTTATTCCGCTCCGGAATTGATACGCCCGCATATCGGTGGTTATCAAAGAAAGCGTCAGCAAGCAATTCCTCGCTTTTTAAGAATCGACTGATAACCTCGCACGAAAACATGCGCATTGCTCATAAAAGCCGAGGCATCTGCGTCAGTCTGTTGCAGCATTTTTCTTTTTCATAAAGAGTATGGCTGTGCGAACAAACAAATTTTATTTGGCGTTTATGACGTTTCACTATTTCTCAGAAACCGAGCGTGGCACGTTGTTCACCGCAGTGTGGTTCCGTTGACACGTCATCAAGCACTACGGGTCTTCCGTGCACGAAATGTTTTAATTTTTATTTCGCCCTTGCGATACACAACGCTATAATGAATGACAGCGCAGAAGAGATATCGCTGGGAATCTGATACACCAAGTGACTGACAGTGCTTTTTGTATCGGATGTGACGGTGCTTACAGCGCGCCACCGGCGAAACGCGGAACTCCCAGACGCGCCGTGCGAGGGTCGAGCTCATCTTAGTAAGACCCGCACCCTCTCACCCCGGCGCATTTTCATTAGTTCTCAGGGGCCCTCCAGGTGGAGCAGCCTGTATCAACGGCCACGCGTTCCGGCGTTCGGGTTTCATTTCGTGCTGACTGTACAAATTACTCAAAAAAGATAGTTAAGTTACATTACTGAGTATTGACGCCAAAAGTATTTGGAGTAGAGTAGAAATTACGCATTTGTCATAGTAATTGAGTAAACTACTAACCACTGTAAAAAAGTAGCGAGTTACTTTGAAGTTGCTTTCGAAGTTACTTTTTTATATTTTTGTATAGCAAAATGAACAGCAGTTTTTATCCGTGAAAAACCCTGCGAGCCTAAAATAAGTGCAGCCATTTTGTGGCTTCCGTCTTCACCAAAACAGTTTATTCGTTCGCAGAAGCAATTGACTTTCAAAGTTCTTATCGGAAAGTTTTCCCTTTTCCTTCTAAAGACGTTCCCAGCGAAGCTAAAAAGACGTTCCACCGACGCGGTGGGGTGAACGGCAGAGTTGAATTTGAGAATCAAGCTGTGCAGGGTCGGGTAAGCGAGTGTCAGCATCTTCGGTGTCCATGACGAAACAAGTGAGATTTGTCTCGGTTAGAGGGTTTCTTATAACAAACTCTCCTCCTTTTTTTAGATGCGGAGCATCTCTTGCTCGGGTCTATGCATGGTCTATGTCCCGCGGCGTTGGCGTCGGCGTCGTAGTCCGCACTCACAATACGCACGCGCAACTCTCCTCCTTCGCTCTCTCCAACAGCTGCGCGTTACTCTCTCCGCTCTCTCTATCTACCAGCTGCGTGCACTGCGCGTGCGTTCGCTTCTTCTCACACCGCGCGCGCCCGCGCAACTCTCCTCCTCTAGTCTCCTCTCCTTCAAGTGTGAAAAAAATAAACGGCGAGCGGCGAGCGTTCCAGGTTTCTGTGGCGCCATCTCTCGACGTCAGCACGCAACTGACTCTTTCCTCGGAACCAACACGATGCTCCGCATCACCCCATGGTTCCCCTCGGGAAGATGGTGTAATTTTTTATTTTTTCTTCGGCCAGTTCATATTGTTATGACTGGGTTTCCTTATTCCCACGACGTTCGGAGAGTACGCTGAGCGAGTGCACCTGACCGTCAAAGGTTCAAGTCTCGCCCCACGTCGATGAGGTCATCCGGATGTTTGTGCGTTTCGTTGCAGTGCTAGTGATACGCTACTGAAATAAAAATGTTTTGTTTAACAGAAGATAAAACGAAGTATACCTCGCCGCTGACGCCGGGTCCAGCAAAACGATCTCCCAAGGGTGACTCGCAATCCTCGCCGGCGACTGCAATATTCTGACGCGCCTGACAAGTAAATCGCTTTTAACAAAAAGGAGGTCTCCCAGGCATGGAAGGTCGGAAGGACGCGAAGGATTACGTGAACAAGCATCGTCGCTCGTACAGTTGCAGCTGGAAGCGGAACGTGCTCCCATGAACGGATTATCCGTGCCAGGGTTTGTGCGTGGGGCAGTCCGGCTTTGAAAGGGAGTATGCGCTGACGATGAGGCGACCATGGCAAAAGGCGCCTAGCTGCAAAGTCATTCCAGTGCTACCTCCCATGGAACCCCCAAACCGCTTGAGTCAGAACGCACTAAAGGCAGACAATATGAAAACAACAACAACCCTCGGAGTGTCCCCGTATTTCACGGTTGCAGCTGGAGCCGCTGTGCCTGCGTGCATTACCGAGCGCCGGTGTTACGTTTGGGTGCTCGTCGCCACGTTGGCCCAAGGACGCCTGTGATGCAGTTTCTACGGCTGCCGAGTATAAGTTCGAGGGAACGGAATGTGAGGGGACTGTTGTTAGGGAATGTCACTTCATCTGCCGGCGTCTTATTTATTTCTGCGCTTAAACTTTTGTGATGAGCAAAATTAGAACTTGATTTTGAAAGTAGTTTAAAATTTAAGCAGAAGTTGCCTGAAAAACGTTGTTAAATTAAACTGATAATTACCCAAATGAAGTTGTAATTGAAGGTTACCAAGTTACTCGGAAAAGTAGTTAAACTACAGTAGTTTGAGTAGAGTAGTTGAACTACGTCCAAGTCTGCTCTGGTCCCAGTGATAGCGAACCTCCGAAGTCACTGCAGTGTGCTCTCTGACGACGTAGTTTTGACGCACGTTTGGCGTGTTTTCGTCGTTTTGTGTCTTCAACATGTTCTCGCTCGAGGACTTGAAGGTCGACTGAACGATGAGACATACAATGCTTTCGCTCCAATGAAAAGGCTATTCGCCATTACAGCGAACACGGATCGGCACCTGGCGGGAAAACACTGAACTGGGCGGAACAGGTTTTTCTCAATTTCTGCTCGTCTCTCATGGCTTCTGTGATTGCACTTCGACGGCGGTTGCCGTGATGGAACAGTTGTAACTGTGACTGAGTTGTTACTCTCCGTATCCGCGCGTTGCTCATGCGTCGCTGTAAACGCATCCTACGCTACCGCGTGAACCAGACATTATCCGTGTATCAAGGTTCACCGGCAACAGACTCTTTACATTGCATTCACGATGATCAAAACTTTGGAAGTTTGCTTACTCCAGCAAGTCGCATCACGTTTGAAACGTAGTTAATGAAAATCGGGGCAAACCATTTTGAATTAGAGGCATGCCTGCTGAAACCCGAGCGTTGCATGTTGAGTTGGCAGACAAGGGCTCATCACTGACTGTTTCAGATCGCGATATTCACCATAGAGTGGCAACCCTATATGTCGCCAGAGCCTCTCCTGTGACGAGACTGTTACAAGACTGTGACAAAACTGTTACAAGACTATGACAAGACTGGGACAAGACGTGAAGGTTTTTATACATAACGGAGTATATTAATGTCGATTTACGTATTATACAAGCTTCTTGTGAGCTTATACGGCAGGCGTTTGTCAAGGTGTGCTGTGTATGATAATTCTTACGTTCGGACTAGGCACCAGGTGCGAACTGTGTAACGGCGTGCGGACTATGCACTGGACACGGACTATCTAGGCAAACACTTAATTTTTACCCCAACTTTGCCCCCGCGAACTCTGCACCCGGATTATAGTCTGGAACATTCGCTAATTACTGTTGATGTGGTATAGTAATATTCTTAGGTATAGCCATTTGACCCTTTGAATTTAATAGAGTTAATGAACTTGTCAAGTTCAAAACGTGGGTTATGCACCCCTCGGTAGTTTCCTGGTTCTTTTTCAACCATCGCAACTCCATTTTCCGTTGTTCGTTGTCATGTTTTGGAGTCACCCGTGATTCGGCCGTACGACTCCTTCTTCGCTGTGTTGCGTATGCCCTCAGCGATTGTATAGTTCTCTGAGGTATCCAAAGTTGAAGACAGTGCTATTTCCTGGTGTTTCCGGTTCCACTTAAAATGTTTTCACCATACTTGCAATTCCGAATTCGGTGAACCTAGTCGTTGAGGCCCAACGGTTCTTTGTGGACCCCTCTATTTAAGGCCAGCACGGAGGCCACTTACTGCTGGCCCGGGCGAGGATCCTGGTCGATCTGTTGTCTTAAATCCTTAGCGTGCAAAGCGCAAGTTCGTTTTGCTTCTTCCGCAAGGTTTTCGATGATGCCAGGGAGCCGAGCTCTAATTGGCTGATTGCAAAAAGTAGTGGCTAGACTTCAGGGCATCCATCATTGAGGTCTACCCACTATCCTTCTATTCAAAGCCAATCAGAACTCGGCGTCGTTCTGACGTCATCGAAACCCCTGCGCAAGGAAGCAGACAGCATGTTCTCTGCATTAATTTGGTATATACATAAAGGGTTGCCCGTTACTTGTTGTTCGCAGACAACTCCCCAGGCGTTACTGAAAAGTGTTAATTTCTTTTGTTGTTCAAATGTATGCTTCTTTCTAATTACGGGAACAACACATTTTTTCGCGCGGGGGTGATTTCTCAGTTTACGAAGTTCACGAGTAATTGGTGTAAATATACGTCAAGCAACAAAACTTGCGAGTTCATCTGTTCGCGATTTAGCACAGTACTAATCATTAATGACTTGACCACACAGTTATATATTTCTTTTTTACAGTGGTGGAAAAGGAACAGTTTTGACCACCGTAAAAAGTTTTCCTCCTTCTCTCCCGGTCTCGGATTAAAGTTATCATGATCAACTCCCACCAGCTTGCCAGCGAACTGAATGCATTATTACTAATCGAGTTTTTGATCGGCTCCTTTTATTATGCACCCTTGCATTTACCTCCTTATTAAGTTTGTTTTGTTATTCATTTTTTTCTGGAGGCTAGTGTCAGCTATGGATCATTTTCGTCCTGCATTGTTTATGCAGGACAAGGTTTTTAGTCTATTCTTGGGTATAAACCACTCCTCAGTATTGTATATATTAATTAGAAACCTTCATCAATGTTATGGCAAATATTTTGGTGTCTAAGAGGTGTATTACATCCATAGAAATAAATATTTCAGAGGCACCTCACTCCAATTTCTGAGAAACAGCAAATATTAAATGAGCTCAATTCAAAAATACTACTAAATTAAAAAAAATGCCATTCGACAGCAGTAAACCAGATAAATCAATGATCTGCTGGGCACATTTTGTTTTTGTCAAAATTATTTACTTTGATTCCCTCAAACTAATTTGTCAAATAAGGTGGATTCGTCCTCCTCTGGACGTTTAGTCATTTCCAGCATTCTGCTACTGACATCATTAAGCGAGCAGCAAACAAAAACAACTCTTATTTTACGACAAACTAAAATTGAATACAAACTTCTTAAAATAGTCTTCCAACTATTAATGTTAGGTGAGTGTAACAAAGCTATTTTATTCTATAAAATGGGAGCACTGCAGTGAATAAACGTGTTAGGGGGAAATGATTGTTCTAATGAGCGTGACACTCATATTTAAACATAATATTTAGGCACATACTAAGTATTTACTTTAATTTAATCGTTCCAATCACCATCCGCGTGAACATAAAAAAAGAATCGGCAGCAGAACGTGTTGAAATATTCATCTGGGTACCATATTCCTCTGAGGGTGCTGAAGCACAGTATTTTGCAATAACACCGACTTGTAGTCGGCGGCCATAAATTTTACATTGTCACCAGTTACGAATTTGGTCAATCTCAAAACGTCCCCGTATAAGCTGCGGGTGTATGAATTCGAAATGATGACGAATGCCTTAAAACAAACGAACCATGACCACATCGAGACACGTTTTATCAAAAACTGCACATTTTGTAGGGTTCCTCATAATGTCAGCAGCATACAGTAGAGGGTCCTCCATTTAATATTTAGCCACCCTTTGAAACCTCAGTCAACCTTAAGTGTACGGACGAGACGTTGTTGCGAAAATTTGAAATGATAAACGATTGCCTGAAAACGGCGGAATCGTGCCCACTTCGAGACATGTTTTCTCAAACTTTCGAATGAATTCGCAATAGCAGCAGCTTATGTTGTAGGGTCCTAAAATTTATTTTTTGTCACCAGTTGAGAGCGAAGTCGATTTCAAAAGGTGGAGGCACGGGTGTGTCTATGTTTTAAATTATGAACGATTAAGTTGTCAGCAGCCGACCCACGCCCAGCTTAAATACTCGATTTCTCAAAGATGCCACATTTTAGACGATTTTTTAAATAGCAGCGACTTCCAGTCCACGAACCTCAAGTTTATATTTCGTCAACAGTTGAGACCTCTTTAGGTAAAAACTTTTTTTTTGCGTTTTTATATAATAGCGTGACGTTGAATCTGAAATGAAGCGAATTTTGCGAAAATAGCTTAAATTTCTTCACACTAAAATTGTCAAACAAAGTAGTGAAGAGCCCAGTCTTAAAAATACTTGGCATTTGAGTGCTAAAAACGACAGATGCCTTTAAAAGAAAGCAAGCTAGATTTAGACACGTCTAGACAATTGAACGACGATAGAGCGTGTTCACTGTATTCTCATTCGCTCGCGTTTATGTGCACATTTGGCATAGCTGTTAGTCTGTGAATGCCGCAAAAAGTTTCCCGGATACTTGACATCAATTCTGCGGAAGTTTCGTTTGGTTGGTATAATATTTAAATTACGCAAGATATGTTTTTCCTAAGGTTTGTAAATGCATTAGACCGCGTTGGAGTCCACACGTTTGGTCGGGATCTTTGCGCGGAAGGGCCATCGCGGGACGCGGCGTGTTGGACGAAGTCGGCCCGATCGTGTTCGGAGCCCGAATCTAGGGCAATGCAGGGGGCTTTGGCGGCGATGCGTAGACCTGTCCTTGGCGCGGAAGCCAGGAACCTAACACCCGCAGCCAATCCCTCCAGCTGCTTCGCTCCAACCACCCGCAAGCGTTCAATTTTCCATAATGTGTCACGGAGCGAAAATGTCTTGCGCTTCGTAGTATTTTAATTTGCTTGAAACTCACAAAATATTGCAAATTTCAGAAAAAACAAATGAAATACGTTTACCCTTCTCTGTGAGGCCGAATGAGAGCGCAACTCGCGAGGAAAAAGGGGGGGGGGGTTACGGAGGGGACGGTATGCCCCTCCGTACTTTCCCTCCTTCTCTCCTGCTCTCGTCCCATTTAGCGGAAACTTTTCTTGATAAGTTTACCGGGGAAATTTTTCCGCTAAATGTGGGGAGAAATTTTTGGCGCTAAATTTAGCGGAAAAGTTTCCCCGCCAAATTTAGTGGGAACATTTCCGCGCTAACTTTAACGCAAAAACGTCCCATAATGCAACGCGTGGTTACGCCGACGCCGACGGCGACGCCGATTACGACGCTGCTCAAGCCGTAAACGGGCGCCTAACAGCTGCTCTCCAAAACCTCTATCGTCTGTGCTCTTACGTTGGAGTAATTCCAGCTCAGCCCAAATTTCAAACCAGTCCAAAAATCATTGGAGGGCTCCTTTAGCCACCGTCCCAGCGTAAAACATGATGCAAAAACGGTCTGCCGACATTGTCTTGTATCACGGTCTTACCAAATAGGTCTAATAAAAACTGCATGTAAACATGTTCGAAGCACACGTGCGTATGAAGCAAACATGTCGCGAACGTGATTGAAAAGTGTGAGCAGATAATTATGTATTCATGTCCGGAGGAAACGCCGAGGTTTTCGTCTAACACAAAGAAAATGTGACTCCGGTTTAAAAAAAATTCTTTTTTTTTGTTTTGTTATTTAGGCAACTTACTTTTTCGCGGGAATTTTTATTTTTATTTTCACCAAAATGCTGTGTATTTTAGGGGCCCGTACCACACCAAATGTTGTATTATCATTGAAGGGATATTCGTACGGCAAAAGCAATCCCTCTTTTTTTCTCTCCCCGAGATATGCATCACATGATTTTCATGCTTTTTTCGCGGAGGCGCGCGCTGACGCAGACATTCCCCATGAGGATTGAGGAGCCTCTCTCTCGGGCTGCATAAATAGCAGACTTGTACGTAGTTCAATTACTCTACTCAAGTTACTGTGGTTTAACTCCTTTAATGAGTAGTTTAGTAACTTTCAATTACATTTTTATTTCGGGAATTAGTAGTTTACTTTAATTACTTTTCTGAGCAACTTCTACATAAATTACAAATTACTTTTGAATTTTGGTTTGGCTTGTTGGTCAACAAACATTCCTGCACAAAAATGTATAAGATGTTGGAAGATCAGCTGATATTTGCAAAGAGGGAGAAGCATATGGCGTAAGCAGGAGGGGGAGGAGAGGTTTAAAGGTCCGAAATCCTCTAAAAGTTTTACGAGCCCTCCACTTCAACAACTCTGCTACGAGGCGCGGGGAGCGGACAGACATGTCGAAAGTGAGGCCCAGTAAATGCGGGATTAGCGCCTAACACTGGCATTTCTTTGTGTCCCGAAGCTCAAGGAGACTTGACGTATTTAAAGGAAGGGCTTGTCCCCTCTTCTCCCCAACGGAGGTACTCCCGCCGTCTACAGGGATGTACACACTGCAGCCTCACTCAAAGGAATTAACAAAATGCTAGTACCCGCTCTGAAGCCCGTCTGGTGCTCCCGTAGTTTATGCTGTACTTGAAGGATCGCATGCTAAAGGGCAACGCGAAGGTGACCTCTTTGCATTGCCTTTCCTCCGAAAACTCAGCATATGCAGGTGTTCTAAGATTCGAACATAGTTCGAGAAGCTTAAGGCTGCGGTCCCACGGCAGCCATCTTGAACAAGGCGTTAGTTCAACCAATAGATGGCGACACGCACCCGTGGGGTGGCCGAAACAATGGTTTACGGTAGGATGGCTCAAGCACCATCACGTTCCCCTTGTGGCCTTGCTCGCGCCGCTGCCAGCTGTGCTTAGCTGGCTCAAGTAGCGTGGCCTAGCAAACCGATGTATGCGAGAATGTCAGGCTGGGTATAAATTGTTCTCTGGTATAGGGAGATGCGGTTCGGCGGTTGTCATGGGCTTTGCAATAAATCTTACCAAGAAGGAATCAATTGTTGATTGACGTGTCAATATTCTATCAATGAAAACTTCTTCTGCAGGAATGCACGCTCAGTAGACTCAATCTTCCAAGACACTAGTGGAAGCGGACGTCAAGTAAAGTGCTTCGCGATTTACGGTACTTACCTCACCATTATAATGACGAGTGAAAAGTGACGTCACGAAATATTGTGTTTCACGGGATCCGGAAGATGTTGTAAATGTCATTACATTCCAGTTCCTAGAAAACATACGCCGTTGCAATGTTTTCGGGAGTACTAGCACAGATAATGTTGTAAGTCAGCTTAGGAGGAATATGGTGAAAACCATCAGAATAAATAGGAAGACGTTTATTTGCAATGAAGATTATATGAATGAACGGCGTTTAGCGAAGGCAAGTTATGAGCGTTCGGGAATTTATAAGTTCACGTGATTGCTAACTATGGACATGCGGGCAATGAAGACCTGTTTTGTCGGGAGATGGAGGTGCGGTGATGACCTGATATTGGACGACTGGTGGCAGACGAACAAGCAAGTTTCTTTTCAACGAATAGTAAGCGTCCAGTGCTAAGCACAGCATGTGGCTACCGACGTTGTCGACGTTTCGAGCACTTACCGCTTTCGACAAAAGTGCTGGCATCTGGGCTAACATTGTGGAAAGACTCGAGGTCTTCCTCGAGTCCAGCGCCATCATGAACAGTAACTGAAAACGATCCACTATTGAGTCGGTAGGTGGCGAAACGTATCCGCATCTGCGGAGTCATGGTCCATGCGTACTCTATACTTCGTCTCACCCTACGATGGACTAAAGGCAGAAGCTACGAACCGCCAGATCCAATCACGTACCACTTAGACATTGCGTGGTATTTCGCTTCGATGCACGTATTGGTGCCCGCGTCTCGGATCACTGATGGGAATGGGCGGACAGTGGTTCGGATCGAGCAATGAGTGACTCAACAATTTTACATTGCAAAGAAAGCCCCGACGTACTGGCTCTTTGCAGTGTCGAAGCTATAAAAATGACGGAGCGTTTTTGGATTCGGTGCATTATTCGTCCAAACCTAATCAATGACAAGCGTGTCAAAGTTTAGAGTGGAACGTGATTGGAACTGGCAGCCCATGGCTTTGGCCTTTAGTCCATCGTAGGATGAGACGAAGTATCGGTGGTTGAAGTTTACACGATGCCTGCCACGACGTCTAAACGCGTCATTCGCGTTCTACGCTCTCTTTTCCTACTTTTGCCCTACCGAAAATACTTTTCTCTGATAACGCGCCAAATCTTGCCTCAAATAAAAAGAAACAAGTTTAAAAAAAACGGGCATCAGGCATCACATTTGTGCACCATACCATCCTGCAACTAACGGGCAAGCAGAACAGATGGTGTGCGAAACGAAGAAAGCCCCTTGAAGCTTACGGAAGACGCAGTTCAGTGAAGAATCGCCAAGGTCTCGTTCCAGCAGCACGCGACGGTCTCATCTTACACGGTAAAAACACCAGCCGAAGCAATGTTCAGTGGACGAAGAGCTACACCCCTCGATCTCATGATACTATGGCCTACGAACGAAGATCGAATGATTCGCAGATCGGGTGTAATGGCAGTTTATTCGGTCGGACAACTCGTCTACGTGAGGAATTTCAGCGGAAGTCGGGACTTCATGTAAAACTTTAGTAGAAAAGGCTCGATGTTGGTTGACAAGAAGGTGTCATCCCTCTGAATACGTTGGATATCAATGCCCTTGAGTGTAAATATGATAAAATCATAAAAATGTCTTTGTGTATTATGTAACTGCCCTTGTATTTTGTGGCAGAAGCTATGGTGGTGATTTGGACCTTTTGCGACCTCTTTGGAGTCTACCTCAACGGCGCCGTGTGGCGCCGTCTGCTGGAGCGGCCAAAAAACAATAGCGTAAACATGCCAAAATATTGAAAAGAAAAAAAAATAGAGCTTCAGCTTTCAGCCGAGGTTAGAAATTTTAATTGTCTATGTTTTTTTGTTTTGTTTTTTCTGCCAGTTTTATGAGTTTTTTTCCAGTAGTGTCGCATATTTGTATCTTTGTATTATTTTCAAATTTATTTCCTGTTGTTTTTACTTCGGATATTATTTGCATTAGCATTTCGGAGACTGACCTCGCACCTGTGAATATTGTCACCAATGATTCGGAAGCCTGGATTCGGTTCTTATAGATCTCTGAGCCATTAAAATTTCCACTCAATGTAAATAATTTACAATACATACCAAGATGCTTGTATGTGAATGCAGTCGTATTAGTGCGTGTGCATTAATACTTGTAAAACATTCATATATGACTAATTGTCGCATTTTTATTTGCCTAGCTAACAAAAGTCTGTCAACACAATTGTTTCTTTAGACGTCTAGCGTCTTCCAGCATAGGAACTAATTTATTATTATTTATTTAAAATATAAGAACGCAGTACTTCATTGCCCCAAACTGTTAATTTCTATCATAAATTTAAGAAAATTCATGAAAGGAAACTACAATACGTGACATTTATGCAGCGATGCTTAAACCTCCTCAAATATTGGGGCAAGGAATGGACAAATATGTTACATTCTATACAACTCGTTTGAAGTTATATGACCCAAGTCGGGCCGCTCTCAGAAACAAGTAATTGTAAAGTAATTTCATTAATTTTGAAAAGTAATTTGTAATTGTAATTATTTACTTTTCACGTAGTAGTAATTGTAATTGTAGTTAAACTACTTTTGAAGCAAGGTAATTGTAATTGTAATTAAATTACATTTTGAAAGTAATTTACCCATGTATGCAAACATGAATTGAAAAATTGAGTCGTTCAGTCCTTCAATATGTTTATTATTTATATAATGTTATTACGTACATTACCTCAAGACGATCGACGTCCATTGTCGATCTTCAAATACCTGTACCTGTATATAAATACCTGTACCTATATATAAATTAGACGCACAAGGGGGGGGGGGGGTCGGTGGCTGAGTGCATGGTCTAGCGCACACCAGCTTGGAGCACGTGGAGCAAAAGCTCGCGCTGCAGAACCCATTCCGCCCCTGCCGGTTTCGACCTGGAAGAGCATCGTACCGGCGTGCGGTCGTGTATCACTACTGCCTGGTGCACGTTAAAGACCCCAGGCTGGCAGTTGTACCGCACTGGCTAAATTGCTCATCTACAGCTGAGACACCAGACGCCCACTAAGGCAGACTAACTTCCGGCTGCATAAACATACACACAACAATTTGCAATTAGACGCACTACCAAAAAGAACACAGCATGCCGCCTCTTTTGTTTGGAACGTCTTTTTAAACCAGCGCAAGGTCGCGCGTTTTCTCTTTTGAGACGGTTAGAATGGTCGCACATAAAACCCGCGTTTTTCCTACCCGGCCGCTTCCTCCTCTCATTATGTGTAGCTGGTTATAACTAAATAAGCTATTATAATTGTGTATTATTCAAATTATTCAAATTTATTTTCAGTTTCAGTCAAGGGAATGGAGTTTTCGGTGAGCAAGAGCCAATAAATAAGCTGCGCTTAAAGTATCGCCACTCTCTTCCCCGACAGTGTGGTGGGCGCCGCCATTTTGGTGCTTGTGCAGAGCAGGCGCAACTGCCGTTCTTCATGATTCAAAAGTGCGACTTCCTCAGCATTAGATTCGGTGTTAGGAAGCTCATTTAATACTACTTTGCTATGTCGCAAACTGTTTAAAGTGGAGGATGGAAAAGCGTTTCTTGTGATTTCAGATAAAGCTTCAAATAATTGGCAACCATGATTTTAAGCCACAATATGGCCAAGTGTCTCTACTCTGAAGCGTAGCTAATTTAATGACACTATTCATGCCCTTGTTCAAGATGCTTGTAATACCTGGAGGGTCCATGACGTAAGCCCCATGGATTCCACAAGCCACTACCTTTTGACACCTGCCTCTTCCTCATTGTTCCCGCTAGTGCCAGTAAATTAGCTACGCTTCAGAGTAACGACACTTGGCCATATTGTGGCTTAAAATCATGGTTGCCAGTTATCTGAAGCTTTATCTGAAATCACAGGAAACGTTTTTCCGTCCTCCACACATGTTTAAACAACCCGCCACAGAGCATAGCAATATTGCATCAGCTTCCTAGCACCGCATTTAATGCTGAGGAAGTCGCACTTTTGGATCATGACGATCGGCAGTTGCGTTTGCTCTGCACAAGACCCAAAATGGCGGCGCCTAAAACAATTTTGGGGAACGGAGTGCCGATACTTTAAGCGCAGCTCATTTAGTGACTCTAGGCATAAAGTGAACTCGGGTGTATTCTTTTTCTATTCGTCTTTATTGTTTCTTGCTTTGAATCTTATCGAATAATGAACACATTATATCACGCTGCGATTGTGTAATAATTTGTCTTAGATTTATTAACCTGACAAAGCACTTCAACCATTCATTTATCGATAGTAAATATTCCAATATATTTTCTAGATCTGAAAATAAAAAGACACGGAGATTGATGATGATACAGACGCTACCGCCACCCTCGAAAATTTTGTGAACATTAGACATCAGCAGTTTTGTCTGCCATCCGCCAGGTAGCGGAAGGCAGACAAAACTAAAATTAAAATTAGCTAAGCTCTACACCTATCAAAAAACCAAAGCAAGATCATTGTGAAAATCTAATACATCGCAATGTATATCTATTCCAAACTATAAATGTTATTCGATGCCAATAAATCTGTTAGATGTCCGAAAAAGATATGCGTCAAAAACAGGTAAGTTTGAAGGGCTCCTTGACCGTTATGACTTTGAAAATGAAAAAAAAAAGCCATCGTCCACCTCTTGGGCAACCATTGTAGTTCTAAATGTTATAAAAGATTTTATCATAGTTTAATTTTTCCTCAGCGGAATTTGAAGCACCATGACTCGAAGCACAAAAAAAGTGCTACGTTTGATATGGAATATCTAAACAAAAACATTTTACACATCATTAATTTTTTTTGTGCATACTACCAATTATAAGCACTACATCTGTAGCTAATCTCATTGCCCTAGCACTTGTCATTAAAAACATATTTATGCTGAAAAATGTCAATTTTAGGGCAATATTTGGAGAGATGAAAAAACAAAGTAGTGCAAATACCAAAAAAGTATACCGTTACATTCTGCTCCGACATCATCTTAACAAAACTGCTCTATTGGAACCGTGTTATCTTTAATGAATCGTTCGTAAAACATGAACCAGCGGAGCAAGTGAGGGTCCGCGCCATCATATTCGCAACGCTACAAATGCGCATGAACAGCATAAACCAATACATACATTATACCAAATGAAAGAGGATTGCTTTGCCTTTCGGATGACATTGATCCCACAAAACAGTATTTAAAAGGAGATGAGTAATGACCTGCCAAAAAGTATCTAAACTGCCACATTCAGTGGGACCGTGGCCTTGTTGATTCCCCAAAGTGTTTACACAAAAAAAAAGAAAGCATAAAAAAGAAGATCTGATTTTAGGAAGTACTTTAGGAATATGGTACTTAAAGTACTATTTCAAGTAGGATTAGAAAACTTGTACTTTACTTGAAGTATATTCTACTTTTTAGATGTACTTTAAGCAACACTGTAAACAAGAAAACACTGTCTGCAAAATCGAGCCCAGGCAGCACTACACCTCAAAGCAGAAATGGTACATCCGCAGTAATTCATTGACCGGAAAACAGAAAATACAAAACAATTAATTACGCAAAGCAGGATCAGCGACTAAAGCATTTATGTGAAAACACAAGCCACATTATATTTGTCTAGCAGAATTTCGCCAACGGATCAAAACATTTATGTACTTTCTTCTTGCTATAAAATATATAAAAGTAACTTCAAATGTAATTCGCTACTTTTTCACGGTAGTTATTAATCTGCTTAATTACTTTCCATTTGGGTAATTTCTACTCTAATCAAATTACGTTTGAGGGCAATACTCAGTAACTTAACTTAATTACTTTTTTGAGTAACTTGAAGTAAATCTGATAAATAGTATACCCGCCTTGGGGGTTTTGGTTTGCGTGTCTGGAAACTTTACCGAACACGCGAGATTGAAGCGGTTGCTTCGGGATCTCCCAACTTGGTCCTCGGATTGTTGAACGGTTATTTTCCGTTTTCAACGAAGGAGACTTTGATATTCAACGATGTCGTCCTGAAGCAAGTGCTCACACAACTGTTATTATTATTACTTTTTTTTTATTCAACGTTATTTTTGTTGCATTCAACCTTTCACGGGTTGAGCGGCGTCACCGTCGGCGTAACCGCGCATTGCATTATGGTATGTTTCCCATAATGACGTTACACTGGACGTCACGTGCGACGTCACGAGGGTGAAATTGTCCCGCTAAATTTGGCCAGAAATTTTTCCGCTAAATTTAGCGGAAACTTATCTGCTAAATTTAGCTGTGAAATTTTTCCCGCTAAATTTAGCGGTGAAAATTTTCCCCCTACATTTAGCGGGATATTTTCCCGCTAAATTTAGCGGAAAACTTTCAACCTCGTGACGTCACATGTGACGTCACTTGTGACGTCACGTGAAATTTAGCGGAAAAACGTTTCCGCTAAATTTAAAGGAAATATTTCCCCTCTAAATTTAGCAGGAAAATTTACATCATGTGATCTCAACACCAATTCAGTTTCCCCTCTAAATTTAGGAGGAAAGTTTCGCTAAATTTCCCTTTAAATGTAGCAGGAAAATGTTGGTAAATATCCGGCTAAATTTAGCAGGAAATTTAGCGAAAATTTTCCGCTTAATGGGAGGAGAGCAGGAGAGGAGGAGGGGAGGGCACGGAGGGGAGGAGGAACACAACGCTAAGCTCCGCACCCTCCCCTCCTCCTCCTCAAGAGCTACGCTCTAATTCGGCATTACAGATAATTGTAAACGTCTTTCATTTTTCTTTTGTTTTTGTTAGCGAGAAGCAGTTTGTCGTTTTTTATATTTAACAGCGCTGCTACCAAAATCGCCTCAATTTTGTTACTTTAGTCTGCCTTCACCGAAGATTAAAAATATTTTTAGACCGTTGTCCCAACGCTCTTCGGAAGGAAGACGCCACTACTGCGCATGCGTGGCGCTAGCCTTGCCTGCAAAATCCCGGATCTCGTAGCGGGTTGCGGAAAGCGTTGCGGGACGGCGGAAATTACCTACGAAAACTCCCTATTGTTGTCGAGAGTGCGACTGCAAAATGCTTCTGATAACATTGACATTCCTCTCGGCTCACCGCCGTTCGTACAAAGTTTGGAGCCGGGAGGGAATCCCTCCGGTTTCGCCGATCGCTGACCTAACTCACATCCTTTCCCGAGGGCATCCCACGTGTGGCTACCCCATAAGCGCCATGATGGATGGTGTTAGGTCCACTCACTATAGTATATTATTCTTTAATATATTGGAAAAAAAAGTGCACCATAGGTTGCGACTGTTTTCCGTGTTTTTTTTTTCAAATAATGAGCAGATTTTACAGCCAATCAGGTTTGTCGAACCTATTACCGATGTGTTCCGTGTTGAAATACAACTGAGGTAAAATATACGACGCCGGTTCAAGGTTGTCGTCAGAACGTGAAATCTGAAAATGTTCCCCGAGCACAAATTCTAAAAAAAAGGCGATTTTGTATAAACGCACCAGACATCACGCCGAATAGCAAAAGCACTAACTAGAACCTGAAGTTGCCGGATGTGTTCGCGGCGTCCAACACCGCTTGCCATAGTCGCTGCAAAGAAGTGTAACGTGCGGCATCTTATGTTCACCCTTGCCGCTTCGTGATTGGTTGTTCGACGTTCTCATCGGCCAATGCCGCGATCCCATTGGCTCAGGAGCGATAATAAGATTCCCGAAACTCGCCGTGTCCTGCGTTTGCTAAACTGTCCGGTAGCGCAACAAGTGAAACAAACTTAGTGCATACGAATGATGAAATAAATATCTCTCCTTTTAAAACATAAAATTATTTTTTAAATCATACCCCCGATTCCAAGGTGAGCTTTGTGCGTCCATCCCTTCATTTTCCGCTAAATTTAACGGGGAAAGAGACGTCACTTGACGTCACCTGACCTATACAGCCTGTGTTACTAGAACAGTCTCAGTTTCACAGCTCCACTGGAAACGTGGGCTCCGCAGCGGTTACGAGAACTAGTGTCGCTGCAGTTGAGTGTTGGTTCTGGTTCCGTGAGCGGCTCAGCTTGGTATGCGATGGGCGCCCGCTTCGCTTCCCTCGTTGTGGTTCGTTCACTTGTTGCGCGATGTATTCACCATTTCGTCTCGCGAGCTTTCTGAATTATGTGTCATTTGCAGCCTAGTTTCAAATCCGAATGGACGTGGCATGCCGACCTGTTTTGGGTCGGGGTGCAAGAGTGGTTACCGCAAGAATGCCTCACCGCAGCGCTATTTTTTTTTCTCGGGGAGGGGGGGGGGAAACACTTAGTGAATTCAAAAGGTGGGAACAAGATCTGCACAGGAAATACAGGAAACTTACTGCAAAGAGTAAAGTTTGTGACGTGCAGTTGGAAGACGCGGATGTCATCAAGCAGTACCGTCACGTTGTTGGGGTAAAGAGGTGCTTGTTCCCCGTGGGAAGTGGCAGCTAGCACCGGGTGCGATCCGGCCTTTGTTTCTCATGCTGCCGGCAAACATCTCGAAGCCCAAATGCTCGGCGAAGAAAAAATCGCCCGAGAAACGCGCTAAACTTTGGATGAACTCGGAGTTGGGTTCGTCGGCGGAGAATTCCTCGGATGCGTTCAACACCCTCCAAAAAAACGCGATTTCAAGCTCGAGTGCCGATGTTACTCTTACAGTCGATCATTTATCAACTTTACCGTCAGAATAGTGGATCCTTGAACACTTGGATGATAAAGCGGAGGCAAGAGTTGTGGAATATTCTACACGTTTCCTTGTGCAAGTTGACCTACTTGTGCAGAAGACAGTTTTTTCAAGCACTTGGACTGCGTTGTGAACGGCTATGGAAAGCGCCACAAGCAGCTGTCACATGACATACATCAAGAATACTGCTGACGACGAAAGTATATTGAGGCAAGTAGATGGACTGAAACTTTGTGAAGGCACAAGCGCGAACATCACAGGAAGTGACAGCCAGGGTAATAAAGTCCTAGATTCTTATGAGAATGTACTTCTTTTGCAAAAATAGATGGCGAAACGAAATTCACTGAAGAGATTAGGCGTGTAAGAAAAAGGACAAAGTTGCTTTAAGATATGTACACAGTTTCTCCTGCCATGAAAACTTGATACTACTTCAGACGTGTTTCAATAGTGTAATGGTTGGAGAAATATATCGGCCTAATTTCTGTCAATAAAAAAGAAAGGTTGTGCTTGGTTTGTTTATTGACTGCCACATTTGTGTGCAGCATGGAACCTAAAGTGAGGACTATTTTAGTAATCAAACATTGCCTCTAATGTAAGAAATTGGTGTCCTAGAGGTAGATAACGCCAATCTATCAAACATATTTTAATTTACTACATAACAGGGCGCGTTGCAGGCGCTGCGCACCACTGCTCGAACTGCTAAGATGCTAACCGTTTTAGGAAACATATTTTTGATAGAAAATGATTGCCGATTTTGAAATAAGTTTTAGACGAGCATTTTTGGAAAGATCGTGGCAGTTTCTGCATAAATTGGCTGCACACTGATCGCGTTTAATTTTATTTGCATGAGAAGGGGGACACTGGAGGTATGCGTGGCTGGCATAAAGGTAAAAATGTCACTCTACGGGGAAGCACCTGAGAGTCAATCTTCTCTGAACAAAGAAGCATTAAAACACAGAGAGACGGACAAAACGACAGACGCGGAGACAATTAAAAAACAGCACGAACGAGTGAAGCCACGGAACCCGTCAAATAATCAAAGAACAATTAAGCTTTATTATAATGCGTATAACAATTCATCGTTTACAGTTGTATCAAACAGGCGTAAATAAACTGATCATGCGGCATTTCTGTGTAGGGCGGAAGAGCGAGAGTGAAATTGGACTTTAATTAAATCATATTTAAATCACAGGACGCGACTCTGTGCTGCACCAGACGACGCGCGGGACGGAAGGCGCAAGAATCGACTGCAGCGCCGTTAGTTCTTGCGACCGCCACTTGCGCCACTTGCGTCCCTGTTCAGGGAACGGTGAAACTGAGCCAGTTCTACTAACGTTGCTATACACCTTGGGCAAATTGACGGCACGTGACCTATACGTTAACTCAGTTTCCAAGCTATATTTAGCGCTAAACTTCATGTCTTGCGGCCAAAACAACAATTCAGCCCCCCCCCCCCCCCTTTCCTTGAGTTAGCGAGAAATTGACTTCACGCGACCTACACACCGATAGAGGAAAGGGCCGCCCACACTAGCGAGAAAACGCGCTTGGCACGCCGATCGCGACGAATGTCAAGTGACAGCACAGGAGGCCTCGCGCACTCTTGAAGCATTCGAGCGAACGCATGACTTCACGCGCTCAACCGATTTTGCGGAACGCGTTTTCAACGCGATCGGCGCGCCGCGCGCGTTTCCTCGCTAGTGTGGGCGGCCCTTTACCCGCTAAATTTGCCCGAAAATTTATGTCTAGTGACCTCGACATCAATTTAGTCTCCAAGATTAGTTTGGCAGGGGAAATCGACCTCCCTTGAACTCACGTCTCGTGACCTATCTACACCCATTCAGATTCCCCGCTAAGATTTAGCGGGAAAATATACGTCACACGACACATAAATTTACTCACCAATTCCCAATAATGCATTTCATGCATTATATTTTGTCATGACATTTTCACAGGGCTGTTTAACGGCTGCGTCTCTGCCGACTGGGTTAATGTTCTGAAACCTATCAGTCGACAAACTCAACAGAAGTGTGTCTATTTAACAAAGTTGTTTTCGGTTGCTGCACTCTAGCAGGGTGACGCGCAAGTAACGTTCCTATCGCAACCAGCGGCAAAGCCTCCGCGACCAACGGACAAGGGCCGTTATCGAACGATGCTTTATTTTACCGCAAACTTTATGTTTACCACAAAGACCACAATACAATCACTATCCGCAGCAGGAAATGTGCGTTCAACGTTCCACCGGTTCTGCAGCTTCTTTCCATTGGTCGCGAAAGCGTTCAATCTATATTATGCGTGATTGGGGAGAGTAAGAAAGGAAATCGCTCAAGGACGTCAGAACACCAAGCTGTGGTTGGAACGATTAGGGTGTAGACGCAAAGCCTCGTCCGTACTGCACACGTCGATCGCGTTTGAATGCAAAAGCCAAACACTAGACGCGGACTTTCCGCGTTCTAACGCGTTCGAGACAAAGGCGGCTAGCTTTTTGTGTACCCACTAATCGTTCCAACCAGAGCTAGGCGTCCTGACGCCCCAAGCGCTTTCGTCTGCTCCTCTTCCTCGCTGTGTGGAACCCTTCCAAAACAATTGCTTTGATGGCTTGGAAAGAATACAAAATCGTGCTGCACGCTTCGTCCTGTGCCAGTACGACCGCTTCTCTGGTGTAACTAACATCACTAGGATGGTAATCATTGGATATTTGGCGAAATAACTTACGGTTGAAAATTTTATAGACCATTTATCCATGAAGCTACTGGCATTAATAACTCAGCATAACTTTTAAAACCAAATTATTTTTCCAAGTGGAATGATCATGTGCACAAGATAGGCGACTATTGTACCAGCTCGGAGCTCTGCGAAAATTCGTTTTTTGTCAGAACGGTCATGGACTGGAACGCTTGACAAGAATGTATAGCTTGTGCTGTAACTGCTGAAACTTTCGTTTCTTTGTTATTTGCCGCCTGCAATAACGCCTTCTAGGCACTGCAGAAGTTGTCTGAACACAGAATAAAGAATCAAGTTTCTGCCCGCATAGTTATGCAGATCGAAAATGTTTCCAATGCTGTCTGATAGAGGGCGCCAGTGTTCAAGTTTATTTTGTAATGTTCACTCGCCGTAAGCGGTCACAAGGCGCCGTAACGCAGTCGACCTCACTCAAACGCAAATATCTGCACCAGCCTTCAGCGTCTTTAGCACATATAGAACCCCTTTGCTGAGGACCAATTATGTCCGGTACACAATTGGCATATTTAATACCTGATATACTAAACAAACATCGAAACATTTGAGAAATTATTCGAAACACTGGGCCTAACTACGGATATCAAAGTTTAATCAAAAAGTACCTTCTATTATGCGCAACAATATAAATATTTAAACATATATGTGTAATAATTTAACCATTTTGTTTTCTATGCCTGTTATAATTGTATTTTTTATAAGTGTCTTCTCTACGAAATATGTTCAACTACCTCAACTATGTATTGTAGCTACTGTATAAAAGTTAGGTATATTTTTTCCTATTCACTGTTTATTGTTTGTGATTGGTGTTCTTTTTTGTGTGTGTGTTGTGCTGAGCATTGTCAACCGTTTCACCACGTCAGGCAGAGAATATCTGCCTTTTTCCCTGTTATCGGAGACTGCAAAGTATGAATAAATGAACAAACCAACAAACAACAAGGAAACTTAGCCATAGGGGAAATGATACGATGGACTGAGTACTCACCGACAACGACTTCTGCCCCGTCCACCTTGGTCTGGTGCCTGAAGATGTTGAGGGCAAACGTGGACACCTGTCGAGGCTTGCTGCAGCGCGGAGTCAAGTCAAATGACCAACTTGTCACGTACTCACTGTCAGGCCGAGAACGACAGGGCATCGCTTTCGGATGTCCGGACGCGTATTGAGACTTCCTTACGGAGTATAACCACGGGGCAAATCCGAGGTCCTGATTGGCTTATTTTCCACGTCTCGCTCTTTTTCTAAGCAGCAGACGAGCGTTCGAGATAAGGCGGCTCCTGGCAGCCGAGCGGTAAACTCTGCGTTACGAGGTGTAGTAAAATGCGCGAATGTGTACTGTTGACGAGACGTACCATCATGACCACCCAAGATGGCGGAGACACAACGGCTTGGCGATATTGGCGGTAAACAGCACCTCTTTGGAGGCAAAACAACACCGCCTGCACGCTGAAAGCTCAGGCGCCTGAAAATAATCGCGCGTATAAAAGCAAGAGCGGAGATGGCCACTTTCGAGAGTGTCGTAAGCAGACCCCCGAGGCGTCGTCCGTGCATGCGTGGAACACTTGCGGCCGTATGCCTTTCCTTCCCTCTCTCTCTCTCTATCTTTCTCTACCGTTCAAATCAGTGGAACGTTTGGAGGCAGAAAACAAGGAGGCGCCACCGTGTTTGGACATATACCTGCCAAAGGGTGTGCGTTCATGACGTGCTTGAAAAAAGATCAGTTAGGCGGTCTGGGATTTTCCTCAAGATTTTACTCTGTGAGGAACTCACGGAATAAAACCGTCAGTTTTACTCCTTCGGTTATCGAAGCCGGGAAGGCTCGCGGACAGGCGGGACAACAGAAAAACCTACCTGCTTTTATCATCCTCTCAGGTATCGTAGTAATGTTTAAAGAACGGAAATAAGGTGACATACTCGAAGCACCGTTCATTGATGACTAAATTTTATCCGCGTGGTACCTATCTCCGGTGGTTCTGCATGCTCAAACTGGCAAGTATCGAGCCTATTCCTTAGCCCCTCTTTAATAAAACCGTGCCATAATTTTCTATTCTTGTGCGTGTGTTTCACGTATATACGGTTTACAATTAATTCATGACGTTTACGACTTGCGAAATGCGCGTTAATTTTTCCTCTCGTGTAATTGTAATTGCAACAAAAAAAATTAACGAAAAACGAGCAAAGTTCTTTCTTTCAATTTGCACCCAAAACAAGCGGCCACGTGACCTGCAGCCGATTTTATGCCACCAATAATTGTCATGGCCAAGCGCCGAGGTCGGCAAAGCACGGGACACGCGTTGAGTTCCAGTCCTCCTTAAGGTTCGGATATTGTCGTGTTGAAGCAATTGGGCACGAGCCACTACCCGAATGCTTGTAGAGGTATTGATTATCGCGAGCCTAAATCACCGTGGCCCAAATCGAGTGCTCACACAATGTTCCGGTCCAATATATGAGCCGCATACAGATATCGTCACTGGAGAAGAAGGACAACATTAATGCCTCCAAACTACGTCATCAAATTTTGCAAAAGAATAATTTAAATAAAGAACGTCCACTTTTTTTTTTTACATTGCAACAAGCGGGTGTTTTCGGTTCATGGCTTCGCGTGCGAGTATACTTGGCTCCCGTAGTGCAAGTAAGTTCGTGTAAAGTGAAACACATTCCAACTGAGCATCGTCCCACCGCCTCTTTATGACAGCATGAGCAGATAAACTGACAGAAAGGAAATTATAGGAAGTTTTAGGCATAGTTTTGGTTCTCCCGCTGCGCTATACGCTATAGCGACGCCACTTCTGCCCGTGCATGACATGCTAGTAAAGAAGTAGCGGAGCTGCCGAACCTAGCGGTGGGGTGCTTACCTACGAAAACTACGAGAAAAATAGCGCGCCTAGCGTGGTGTGCCAGTGTGGGTCTCGCAAGAACGAATCTTGGCGAGATTACACAGAGCCAGCGAGAGAAACACAATTCAAGATGGCCGTCAAGCCTCATGCGTCCTCTTCGCGGTTACATCTTTCTGCTGAAATAAGTAGCCGAGACCAAATCGTTGCAGGAGTACGACTAGTAGCGATTTGTGACGAACAAATACGGTGACGGAAAAAAGCTTCACAGTCCGTGCAGTGACCGAACGATACGGCCTCCTGCTTGGCCGCTTTTCTTGTGAGGACAGAACCAACCGAGGCGCTAGGGAGCAGGCAGATCCGAGAGGTTTTCGCGGCATTCCATTATGGGTGCAGAGTTTCAAAACTAAAAAAGCTCTATCACAGCGACATAAGGGAGAGCTACGGCTGCTGTCATTCCCGAAGATTTCCCTTGATGGCTTGGCACCTGACTCAAATCGGATCGGCTCGGCCAGCTTGGCCGCCAGTTGCATCCAACTACAATCATATCATCTGTACATAAAAGAAGCAAATATGTCCACTTATTTCAGAAATAACAAATACTCTATTCTAGTAGCGACGCTAATAAATGAATGCGAGTAATTGCTTTGCACCTCCTTATGTTACACTATCTTCGGTGTCTGAAAGTGCCGATAGTGTGCCATAATCGGCAGCGGGTTGCGAATGTTCTACTAAAACTTTAAATATCGATTCCGCTACGCTACAGGTAGCGAATATCGTAGCGTATGGCTGATAGTGTAGCGGGAGTCAGTAAACGATCTACTAAAACACTATTGTTTGCTGTGGTTCTGTGAGACATTTCGCAACAGTGTGCGTGTAATCATTGCTGAGAGTCTGAAATCAGCTCAAGCCGGGTACACTTTAACGCGTTTCACGTGCAATGGATTGCAATACTATCCGATTTTAACACATTCCGACCAATTACACTGCGTTCTCAAGATTTACAAAAAAAGAAGAAGCCCGCGAAAAAGATTTTGTCATGTGACGGTTAAGAAGGATGTCGCGAGCCTGCCCAGGTTTGATATCGACCTGCTTCAAACTATCAGCGCGAAGTTCCACAAACGATTGTTTGAAGTTCCGCTACTATGCGCAGTTACCGAAGATGAGGAGCACCTAACGCCGCCTAGCAAAAGAGGATAACAAGCTGTACTAAACAATGAATAGATTATATATGTTTACATACATATATATATACATGCATATACATATATATATATATATATATATATATTATAATTCTCCATAATCTATTCTACATTTCAATCGAAGTTTTTGTGTTGAGGTAGGATAATACTGTTTACACGTCAAATTTTGTCGAAGTTTGCAATATAGTTGAAGGTTTCGAGAAGCAGTTTATTCTTGGGGTTGGACAAAAGTTTGCGAAATCCTTAGGGTTCACATAAAAAAGGCCCCCGGGAATGCAGATCGCTTATGCAGTACGTGTACACAGATTATTTAACATATGAAAAAAGTATTTAAACAACATAAATAACATAATACACAACATATGCAGGTGACAAAAATGGCAAATATAATCCCTGGAGAAGGGAAACAAAGTTCACAAAGGACAAACACAAATCTGCAAGCACAGCTATCGGTGACTAGTGCGCGACCGAATGAATCCGCCTGGTCCGGGTATCGAACCCGAGACCTCTCCATTTCCAATGGAGAGGTCCCGGTCGTGCACCAGTCACGAATATCTGTGTTTGGAGATTTATGCTTGTCCATTGTCCCCTTTGTTCCCCTTCTGCAGGGATTATTATGCCATTCTCGTCCAGCTCGCTTGCACCTTTGCATTAATTGCATCTGAATCTTAATCATTATGCAGGTGAGCTGACTTCTTTTTTTTTCTTTATTGCGGTGAGCTGACTTTCTAACCACCTCAGATGCATACAGTCGCTTCTTGTAACAAAACCTGTATCGTGCCCTATGCGTTTTTGTTTTCTCTGTCTTTTATACCTGTCATTAAATCATATAAATTAAAAGCAGAGTTCCATCTGAACATGCACCACTATGACGGCTGCCTTTCGAGCACAGAAAATGGGATACCACTGAGTCGGAGTAGCCCATCCATGCAAGACGGGAGCAAGGATACTAGGCGTCCAGTAGGAACCTTTCGACCAATCTGAAACAAACAAAAAATGGTAAGGCGGATTAAAACACGTTGCGTCAAATAACATATATCAGCACTGCAAAGATACAAGACGTCTCGCATTTTGTCGCGTAGTTTATAACACACGCCATACGTAAGAAACAGGTGTCGACCGAAGGCACCTCGATAAAATTAACATGGAAGCTTCGAGCTTAGCTTTAAGGTTAAGTTTACCGCGGTGAACGACTGCCAACCACGAAGAAAACAAAAACCTAAAGAAAAAAACAGCAACATTCGTTTAGATTTAATTAGTGCGGGCAAAAAATTGCCTTACACAACTTCTTCGATATTACAATCAATAATAAAAAACAACTGAACGGAGACGCCGCCGGCAAGTATAGACTTTGAGCTGAGTTTATTATAATTTGTAATGTATGCACTACCATAGGGAGGGGGGGGGTTTGCGGTTGCTTCCCGGTGAGGGGGGGGGCTGCGGTTGTTTCTGCTCTTTTCGGCTCCGAAAGGCGCCGAGAAGAGCAGAAGCAAACGCAGCAACTGGAACCCCCCCCCCCCTCACACACACACACACACACCACCCCCTTCCCCGGCGAGGACTGACACGAGAGCGACGGCCGTGCGCGCTCCCTCCTGACGTGCGGGTCGGAGCGCTAGGAAGAGGCCTTCTTTGTGGGGTGGCGTTCCTTGCAAACATGCGCGTCCTCCAAGACAACGGCCATCTAGGGAGCCGTTTCGCTGGGACTTTTCCACGTTACTAGCGGTTACAGCGGTTACAGACGCCGCCGTCTCCTGGGATTTTGTTTCGCGTTCTTTGAAGGTTTGTTTCGCGGTTACAGACGCCGCCGGCTCCAGGGAATTTTCCATCGAGGTTAGAGACGGCGCCGGCTCCTGGGAATTTCTTTCGTGGTTACAGATGCCACCGGCTCCTCGCGTTGTTCGCGGTTACAGACGCCGCTGGCTCCGCTCCAGGGGTCGGTCGATGTTTTCTCATTAAAAGCAAGTGCCGCGGTACATATAGAGACCGTCTTTCTTGCATGTGTGTCAGGCTTGGAGGACATTCGGTGGGATGATAACCGTTACATTAGGTAAACTTGTTGAATAAAATTCTCAATTTATGTTTTTTGAATAATTGTTTGATAGGTATTGTCACTGTGGCACTGACAGCAGCTATGACCCTAGCAGCACAATTCC
>JAZHYW010066369.1:0-43751 GCA_037355805.1 Ixodes ricinus
AAACGAAAGGTACACGCGAAAACTAAAGTGCTGTCTCAAAAAAAAAAAAAAAAACACGGCACGGTGGTTTTTGTTGTTTAGTGGGGCATGCATCAGTCAGACCTGGAAGGGAACAATGTTAAACGTAGAAATAAAAGGAAAGAAAATGAATATCAAAACCTGGAAATAAAAAAGAAAAGTTGATGGTGCAGTTCCGGCCACAAACACAGTACCACTGCTAACAGCAAGGTCTGGGACCTGAGAAAACGTCCCCTCATCGCTGTTGCTATTCGTCTGTTAGCATTTTAATCGATGCCAGAGTACCGGGGCTTTCATTTATTCTTTGTTTAATAGCGTTCAATCGGTAAATTAGGTAGGATTCACGCTGCTCACGTTCGCGATTTGATTTAAATCCAGATTCTAGGAGCGTCACTGACAATTTATCAAACGAGTGTTTCGGGAGAGCGAGATGTTGGGATATAGGCAGTGTTGCAAGATTTATGGCGTGAGATTTGTGATTATTAAGGCGCAGTCTAAATGCCGCTATTTTCTGCCCTATGTATTGCATTTTACATACCGTACACTCAAATAAGTACACGACATTCGACGAGGCACATGTTAAGTGCCCTTTAATTTTGACCGAGAACTGCGAGTGCGCGCTGCTGGCCGTGTTTGTGTGCTGCATCTGTTTACAGATGCAGCACACACACACACACTATATATATATATATATATATATATATATATATAACGAAGTGCCTTGGCTCCTATGCTACCATGCCCACTATATATATATATATACAGGGTGTTTCACGAAAGGTGGACAAATTCAATATTGCGAAAACTACGCGTCGCAACAAAAAAAGACTTGTGTCTTTTGGTCCTGGGCCAGGGGCCTATTTAGGAAAATTATTAAAGCCCGAGATAATTAAATTGTTAAGTATTTTTGCGTAATTAACTATTTTAATATTGTGTTTAAGGGCATAGTTTCAATTAGAAAATTGCTCAGCGTCATCGAAAACACTAAATCAACAAATTGCAGAACGATAGAAGCACGCGAAGCATTTTACGGCTTTCTGAAAAACCGTACAAATTCGACGGGTTTTAAGTTTCGGTTTGTTATCGGAGCGCATCTCCGCTCCGGCAGCACCGCGCCCCGTGGAGAAATAGTGCAACCAACCTCTGCTGCGCTGTCATCGCGCGACGCAGCAGAAGCTGGTTGCGCTATCTCTCCACGGGGCGCGGTGCCGCCGGGGCGGAGATGCGCCCCGATAACAAACCGAAACATAAAAACCCGTCGAATTTGTACGGTTTTTCAGAAAGCCGTAAAATGCTTCCCGTGCCTTCCATCGTTCTGCAATTTGTTGATTTAGTGTTTTTTGATGACGCTGAGCAATTTTCTAATTGAAACTATGCCCTTAAACACAATATTAAAAAAGTTAATTACGCAAAAATAATTAACAATATAATTATCTCGGACTTTAATAATTTTCTTAAATAGGCCCCTGACCCAGGTCCAAAACGACACCAGCCTTTTTTTGGTGCGACGCATAGTTTTCGCAATATCGAATTTGTCCACCTTTCGTGAAACACCCTGTATATATATATATATATATACATACAATAATTTTTATAATATTATTTACTTAAGCAGGAGGGAATCCTCCCCTCCACCTCCTTCTCCTTTCCACTTCTCCTCCTCTTCCTCCCCTCCTCCGGTTACGCCAGCGCCGCAAAACACGGTAACGAGCGCCTAAGAGATGCGCTCTCAAAGCATAACGATCGATGAATATAGAGACGTGAAAGGCGACAAACCCGCGGAATATAATGTCGTGTCTCAGTAATTAGGACCCCATCAGCATCGAATACATTTTCCAAAACTAACTGCGTGAGTACATGCATTTTCATGTCATTATTATGGACCACACGCACTATGGACAATTTTATGAAAAAAACAATGGTGTCCAAATGAAGAAGACATCACTCTGAGAACTTCATCCCCATCACACCAATCAAAAAAGACACAGGGTATCTTATATTATCCCTAAGACGACTTGAAGGAAGGCGAAAGCCCAAGCGCCGATGTAAACGGAATAGCGAACCTCCGATGAAAGCGCGATCTCTAATGACGCATTTTTGGCCCCGTTTCATTGGCTCACTCGGATCATGGCATCCGCTCTGGTCCAGACATTTATAGTCAGCACGGAATGAAACCCGAACGCCGGAACGCGTGGCCATCGATACAGGCTGCTCCGCCTGGAGGGCACCTTAGAACTAATGAAAACGCACCTGGGTGCAAGGGTGCGGGTCCTTCTAAGTTTTCCTCAACCCTCGCGTGGGGCGTTTGGGACTTCCGTGTTTCGTCGGTGGAGCGCTGTAAGCGCCGTCACTCGGGGTGCTTTACTGTCGCCGCACTGTCGCCCCACGGTCGCCCGGTCGACACCGGGCGGCCGCTTAACCTGGCTATAGCTGTTTGCGATAGGCCCTGCTCAGACAGAAAGATGAATTTATTCCGCACCGGAATTGATACGCCCGCATATCGGTGGTTAACAAAGAAAGCGTCAGCAAGCAATTCCTCGCTTTTTAAGAATCGACTGATAACCTCGCACGAAAACATGCGCATTGCTCATAAAAGCCGAGGCATCTGCGTCAGTCTGTTGCAGCATTTTTCTTTTTCATAAAGAGTATGGCTGTGCGAACAAACAAATTTTATTTGGCGTTTATGACGTTTCACTATTTCTCAGAAACCGAGCGTGGCACGTTGTTCACCGCAGTGTGGTTCCGTTGACACGTCATCAAGCACTACGGGTCTTCCGTGCACGAAATGTTTTAATTTTTATTTCGCCCTTGCGATACACAACGCTATAATGAATGACAGCGCAGAAGAGATATCGCTGGGAATCTGATACACCAAGTGACTGACAGTGCTTTTTGTATCGGATGTGACGGTGCTTACAGCGCGCCACCGGCGAAACGCGGAAACTCCCAGACGCGCCGTGCGAGGGTCGAGCACATCTTAGTAAGACCCGCACCCTCTCACCCCGGCGCATTTTCATTAGCTCTCAGGGGCCCTCCAGGTGGAGCAGCCTGTATCAACGGCCACGCGTTCCGGCGTTCAGGTTTCATTTCGTGCTGACTGTACAAATTACTCAAAAAAGATAGTTAAGTTACATTACTGAGTATTGACGCCAAAAGTATTTGGAGTAGAGTAGAAATTACGCATTTGTCATAGTAATTGAGTAAACTACTAACCACTGTAAAAAAGTAGCGAGTTACTTTGAAGTTGCTTTCGAAGTTACTTTTTTATATTTTTGTATAGCAAAATGAACAGCAGTTTTTATCCGTGAAAAACCCTGCGAGCCTAAAATAAGTGCAGCCATTTTGTGGCTTCCGTCTTCACCAAAACAGTTTATTCGTTCGCAGAAGCAATTGACTTTCAAAGTTCTTATCGGAAAGTTTTCCCCTTTTCCTTCTAAAGACGTTCCCAGCGAAGCTAAAAGACGTTCCACCGACGCGGTGGGGTGAACGGCAGAGTTGAATTTGAGAATCAAGCTGTGCAGGGTCGGGTAAGCGAGTGTCAGCATCTTCGGTGTCCATGACGAAACAAGTGAGATTTGTCTCGGTTAGAGGGTTTCTTATAACAAACTCTCCTCCTTTTTTTAGATGCGGAGCATCTCTTGCTCGGGTCTATGCATGGTCTATGTCCCGCGGCGTTGGCGTCGGCGTCGTAGTCCGCACTCACAATACGCACGCGCAACTCTCCTCCTTCGCTCTCTCCAACAGCTGCGCGTTACTCTCTCCGCTCTCTCTATCTACCAGCTGCGTGCACTGCGCGTGCGTTCGCTTCTTCTCACACCGCGCGCGCCCGCGCAACTCTCCTCCTCTAGTCTCCTCTCCTTCAAGTGTGAAAAAAATAAACGGCGAGCGGCGAGCGTTCCAGGTTTCTGTGGCGCCATCTCTCGACGTCAGCACGCAACTGACTCTTTCCTCGGAACCAACACGATGCTCCGCATCACCCCATGGTTCCCCTCGGGAAGATGGTGTAATTTTTATTTTTTCTTCGGCCAGTTCATATTGTTATGACTGGGTTTCCTTATTCCCACGACGTTCGGAGAGTACGCTGAGCGAGTGCACCTGACCGTCAAAGGTTCAAGTCTCGCCCCACGTCGATGAGGTCATCCGGATGTTTGTGCGTTTCGTTGCAGTGCTAGTGATACGCTACTGAAATAAAAATGTTTTGTTTAACAGAAGATAAAACGAAGTATACCTCGCCGCTGACGCCGGGTCCAGCAAAACGATCTCCCAAGGGTGACTCGCAATCCTCGCCGGCGACTGCAATATTCTGACGCGCCTGACAAGTAAATCGCTTTTAACAAAAAGGAGGTCTCCCAGGCATGGAAGGTCGGAAGGACGCGAAGGATTACGTGAACAAGCATCGTCGCTCGTACAGTTGCAGCTGGAAGCGGGAACGTGCTCCCATGAACGGATTATCCGTGCCAGGGTTTGTGCGTGGGGCAGTCCGGCTTTGAAAGGGAGTATGCGCTGACGATGAGGCGACCATGGCAAAAGGCGCCTAGCTGCAAAGTCATTCCAGTGCTACCTCCCATGGAACCCCCAAACCGCTTGAGTCAGAACGCACTAAAGGCAGACAATATGAAAACAACAACAACCCTCGGAGTGTCCCGTATTTCACGGTTGCAGCTGGAGCCGCTGTGCCTGCGTGCATTACCGAGCGCCGGTGTTACGTTTTGGGTGCTCGTCGCCACGTTGGCCCAAGGACGCCTGTGATGCAGTTTCTACGGCTGCCGAGTATAAGTTCGAGGGAACGGAATGTGAGGGGACTGTTGTTAGGGAATGTCACTTCATCTGCCGGCGTCTTATTTATTTCTGCGCTTAAACTTTTGTGATGAGCAAAATTAGAACTTGATTTTGAAAGTAGTTTAAAATTTAAGCAGAAGTTGCCTGAAAAACGTTGTTAAATTAAACTGATAATTACCCAAATGAAGTTGTAATTGAAGGTTACCAAGTTACTCGGAAAAGTAGTTAAACTACAGTAGTTTGAGTAGAGTAGTTGAACTACGTCCAAGTCTGCTCTGGTCCCAGTGATAGCGAACCTCCGAAGTCACTGCAGTGTGCTCTCTGACGACGTAGTTTTGACGCACGTTTGGCGTGTTTTCGTCGTTTTCGTGTCTTCAACATGTTCTCGCTCGAGGACTTGAAGGTCGACTGAACGATGAGACATACAATGCTTTCGCTCCAATGAAAAGGCTATTCGCCATTACAGCGAATACGGACGGCACCTGGCGGGAAAACACTGAACTGGGCGGAACAGGTTTTTCTCAATTTCTGCTCGTCTCTCATGGCTTCTGTGATTGCACTTCGACGGCGGTTGCCGTGATGGAACAGTTGTAACTGTGACTGAGTTGTTACTCCCGTATCCGCGCGTTGCTCATGTCGCTGTAAACGCATCCTACGCTACCGCGTGAACCAGACATTATCCGTGTATCAAGGTTCACCGGCAACAGACTCTTTACATTGCATTCACGATGATCAAAACTTTGGAAGTTTGCTTACTCCAGCAAGTCGCATCACGTTTGAAACGTAGTTAATGAAAATCGGGGCAAACCATTTTGAATTAGAGGCATGCCTGCTGAAACCCAAGCGTTGCATGTTGAGTTGGCAGACAAGGGCTCATCACTGACTGTTTCAGATCGCGATATTCACCATAGAGTGGCAACCCTATATGTTGCCAGAGCCCTCCTGTGACGTGACTGTTACAAGACTGTGACAAAACTGTTACAAGACTGTGACAAGACTGGGACAAGACGTGAAGGTTTTTATACATAACGGAGTATATTAATGTCGATTTTCGTATTATACAAGCTTCTTTGTGAGCTTATACGGCAGGCGTTTGTCAAGGTGTGCTGTGTATGATAATTCTTACGTTCGGACAAGGCACCAAGTGCGAACTATGTACGGCGTGCGGACTATGCACTGGACACGGACTATCTAAGCAAACACTTAATTTTTACCCCAACTTTGCCCCCGCGAACTCTGCACCGGTCGGATTATAGTCTGGAACATTCGCTAATTACTGTTAATGTGGTATAGTAATATTCTTAGGTATAGCCATTTGACTCTTTGAATTTAATAGAGTTAATGAACTTGTCAAGTTCAAAACGTGGGTTATGCCATCGCACCTCCATTTTCCGTTGTTCGTTGTCATGTTTCGGAGTCACCCGTGATTCGGCCATACGACTCCTTCTTCGCTGTGTTGCGTATGCCCCCAGCGATTGTATAGTTCTCTGAGGTATCCAAAGTTGAAGACAGTGCTATTTCCTGGTGTTTCCGGTTCCACTTAAAATGTTTTCACCATACTTGCAATTCCGAATTCGGTGAACCTAGTCGTTAGGCCCAACGGTTCTTTGTGGACCCCTCTATTTAAGGCCAGCACGGAGGCCACTTACTGCTGGCCCGGGCGAGGATCCTGGTCGATCTGTTGTCTTAAATCCTTAGCGTGCAAAGCGCAAGTTCGTTTGCTTCTTCCGCAAGGTTTTCGACGATGCCGGGGAGCCGAGCTCCAATTGGCTCATTGCAAAAAGTAGTGGCTAAACTTCAGGGCATTCATCATTGAGGTCTACCCACTATGCTTTTATTCAAAGCCGAATCAGAACTCGGCGTCGTTCTGACGTCATCAGAACCCTCTGCGCAAGGAGCAGACAACATGCTCTCTGCATTAATTTGGTACATACATAAAGGGTTGCCCGTTACTTGTTGTTCGCAGACAACTCCCCAGACGTTACTGAAAAGTGTTGACTTCTTTTGTTGTTCAAATGTATGCTTCTTTCTAATTACGGGAACAACACATTTTGTTCGCGCGGGGGTGATTTCTCAGTTTACGAAGTTCACGAGTAATTGGTGTAAATATACGTCAAGCAGCAAAACTTGCGAGTTCATCTGTTCGCGATTTAGCACAGTACTAATCAATAATGACTTGACCACACAGTTATATATTTCTTTTTTACAGTGGTGGAAAAGGAACAGTGTTGACCACCGTAAAAAGTTTTCCTCCTTCTCTCCCGGTCTCGGATTAAAGTCATCATGATCAACTCCAACCAGCTTGCCAGCGAACTGAATGCATTATTACTAATCGAGTTTTTGATCGGCTCCTTTTATTATGCACCCTTGCATTTACCTCCTTATTAAGTTTGTTTTGTTATTCATTTTGTTTTCTGGAGGCTAGTGTCAGCTATGGATCATTTTCGTCCTGCATTGTTTATGCAGGACAAGGTTTTTAGTTTATTCTTGGGTATAAACCACTCCTCAGTATTGTATATATTAATTAGAAACCTTCATCAATGTTATGGCAAATATTTTGGTGTCTAAGAGGTGTATTACATCCATAGAAATAAATATTTCAGAGGCACCTCACTCCAATTTCTGAGAAACAGCAAATATTAAATGAGCTCAATTCAAAAATACTACTAAATTAAAAAAATGCCATTCGACAGCAGTAAACCAGATAAATCAATGATCTGCTGGGCACATTTTGTTTTTTGTCAAAATTATTTACTTTGATTCCCTCAAACTAATTTGTCAAATAAGGTGGATTCGTCCTCCTCTGGACGTTTAGTCATTTCCAGCATTCTGCTACTGACATCATTAAGCGAGCAGCAAACAAAAACAACTCTTATTTTACGACAAACTAAAATTAATACAAACTTCTTAAAATAGTCTTCCAACTATTTATGTTAGGTGAGTGTAACAAAGCTATTTTATTCTATAAAATGGGAGCACTGCAGTGAATAAACGTGTTAGGGGGAAATGATTGTTCTAATGAGCATGACACTCATATTTAAACATAATATTTAGGCACATACTAAGTATTTACTTTAATTTAATCGTTCCAATCACCATCCGCGTGAACATAAAAAAAGAACCGGCAGCAGAACGTGTTGAAATATTCATCTGGGTACCATATTCCTCTGAGGGTGCTGAAGCACAGTATTTCGCAATAACACCGACTTGTAGTCGGCGGCCATAAATTTTACATTGTCACCATTTACGAATTTGGTCAATCTCAAAACGTCCCCGTATAAGCTGCGGGTGTATGAATTCGAAATGACGACGAATGCCTTAAAACAAACGAACCATGACCACATCGAGACACGTTTTATCAAAAACTGCACATTTTGTAGGGTTCCTCATAATGTCAGCAGCATACAGTAGAGGGTCCTCCATTTAATATTTAGCCACCCTTTGAAACCTCTGTCAATCTTAAGCGTACGGACGAGACGTTGTTGCGAAAATTTGAAATGATAAACGATTGCCTGAAAACGGCGGAATCGTGCCCACTTCAGACATGTTTTCTCAAAGATGGCTCTTTCGAATGAATTCGCAATAGCAGTAGCTTATGTTGTAGGGTCCTAAAATTTATTTTTGTCACCAGTTGAGAGCGAAGTCGATTTCAAAAGGTGGAGGCACGGGTGTGCCTATGTTTTTAATCATGAACGATTAAGTTGTCAGCAGCCGACCCACGCCCACTTAAATACTCGATTTCTCAAAGATGCCACATTTTAGACGATTTTTACATAGCAGCGACTTCTAGTCTACAAACCTAAAATTTATATTTCGTCAACAGTTGAGACCTCTTTAGATAAAAACTAAATTTTTTAGCGTTTTTATATAATAGCGTGACGTTGAATCTGAAATGAAGCGAATTTTGTGAAAATAGCTCAAATTTCTTCACACTAAAGTTGTCAAACAAAGTAGTCAAGAGCCCAGTCTTAAAAATGCTTGGCATCCAAGTGCTAAAAACGACAGATGCCTCTAAAAGAAAGAAAGCTAGATTTAGACACGTCTAGACAATTGAACGACGATAGAGCGTGTTCACTGTATTCTCATTCGCTCGCGTTTATGTGCACATTTGGCATAGCTGTTAGTCTGTGAATGCCGCAAAAAGTTTCCCGGATACTTGACATCAATTCTGCGGAAGTTTCGTTTGGTTGGTATAATATTTAAATTACGCAATATATGTTTTTCATAAGGTTTGTAAATGCATTAGCACCGCGTTGGAGTCCACACGTTTGGTCGGGATCTTTGCGCGGAAGGGCCATCGCGGGACGCGGCGTGGTGGGCGAAGTCGGCCCGATCGTGTTCGGAGCCCGAATCTAGGACAATGCAGGGGGCTTTGGCGGCGATGCGTAGACCTGTCCTCGGCGCGGAAGCCAGGAACCTAACACCCGCAGCCAATCCCTCCAGCTGCTTCGCTCCAACCATCCGCAATCGTTCAATTTTCCCTAATGTGTCACGGAGCGAAAATGCCTTGCGCTTCGTAGTATTTTCATTTGCTTGAAACTCACAAAATATTGCGAATTTCAGAAAAAACAAATGAAAGACGTTTACCCTTCTCTGTAAGGCCGAATGAGAGCGCAACTCATGAGGAGGAAAGGGGGGGGGGGGGTTACGGAGGGGGACGGGGGTGCCCCTCCGTACTTTCCCCACCTCCTCTCCTGCTCTCGTCCCATTTAGCGGAAACTTTTCTCGATAAGTTTACCGGGGAAATTTTTCCGCTAAATGTGGGGAGAAAATTTCGGCGCTAAATTTAGCGGAAAAGTTTCCCCGCCAAATTCAGTGGGAACATTTCCGCGCTAACTTTAACGCAAAAACGTCCCATAATGCAACGCGTGGTTTCGCCGACGCCGACGGCGACGCCGATTACGACGCTGCTCAAGCCGTAAACGGGCGCCTAACAACTGCTCTCCAAAACCTCTATCGTCTGTGCTCTTACGTTGGATTAATTCCAGCTCAGCCCATAATTTCAAACCAGTCCAAAAATCATTGGAGGGCCCCTTTGAGCCGCCGTCCCAGCGTAAAACATGATGCAAAAAACGGTCTGCCGATATTGTCTTGTATCACGGTCTTACCAAATAGGTCTAATAAAAACTGCATGTAAACATGTTCGAAGCACACGTGCGTATGAAGCAAACATGTCGCGAACGTGATTGAAAAGTGAGAGCAGATAATTATGTCTTTATGTCCGTAAGGAACGCCGTAGTTTTTCGTCTAACACAAAAAAAATGTAACTCCGGCTTAAAAAAAAACTATTTTTTTGTTTTGTTATTTAGGCAACTTACTTTTTCACGGGAATTTCTATTTTAATTTTCACCGAAAAGGTGTGTATTTTAGGGGCCCGTACCACACCAAATGTTGTATTATCATTGAAGGGGTATTCGTACGGCAAAGCAATCCCTCTTTTTTTCTCTCCCGAGATCCGCATCACACGATTGTCATGCTTTTTTCGCGGAGGCGCGCGCTGACGCAGACATTCCCCATGAGGAAGGAGGAGCCTCTCTCTCGGGCTGCATAAATAGCAGACTTGTACGTAGTTCAATTACTCTACTCAAGTTACTGTGGTTTAACTACTTTTATGAGTAGTTTAGTAACTTTCAATTACATTTTTATTTCGGGAATTAGTAGTTTACTTTAATTACTTTTCTGAGCAACTTCTACATAAATTACAAATTACTTTTGAATTTTGGTTTGGCTTGTTGGTCAACAAACATTCCTGCACAAAAATGTATAAGATGTTGGAAGATCAGCTGATATTTGCAAAGAGGGAGAAGCATATGGCGTAAGCAGGGGGGGAGGAGAGGTTTAAAGGTCCGAAATCCTCTAAAAGTTTTACGAGCCCTCCACTTCAGCAACCCTGCTACGAGGCGCGGGGAGCGGACAGACATGTCGAAAGTGAGGCCCAGTAAATGCGGGATTAGCGCCTAACACTGGCATTTCTTTGTGTCCCGAAGCTCAAGGAGACTTGACGTATTTAAAGAAAGGACTTGTCCCCTCTTCTCCCCAACGGAGTTACTCCCGCCGTCTACAGGGATGTACACACTGCAGCCTCACTCAAAGGAATTAACAAAATGCAGTACCCGCTCTGAAGCCCGTCTGGTGCTCCCGTAGTTTATGCTGTACTTGAAGGATCGCATGCTAAAGGGCAACGCGAAGGTGACCTCTTTGCATTGCCTTTCCTCCGAAAACTCAGCATATGCAGGTGTTCTAAGATTCGAACATAGTTCGAGAAGCTTAAGGCTGCGGTCCCACGGCAGCCATCTTGAACAAGGCGTTAGTTCAACCAATAGATGGCGACACGCACCCGTGGGGTGGCCGAAACAATGATTTACGGTAGGATGGCTCAAGCACCATCACGTTCCCCTTGTGGCCTTGCTCGCGCCGCTGCCAGCTGTGCTTAGCTGGCTCAAGTAGCGTGGCCTAGCAAACCGATGTATGCGAGAATGTCAGGCTGGGTATAAATTGTTCTCTGGTATAGGGAGATGCGGTTCGGCGGTTGTCATGGGCTTTCACATAAATCTTACCAAGAAGGAATCAATTGTTGATTGACGTGTCACTATTCTATCAATGAAAACTTCTTCTGCAGGAATGCACGCTCAGTAGACTCAATCTTCCAAGAGACTAGTGGAAGCGGACGTCAAGTAAAGTGCTTCGCGATTTACGGTACTTACCTCACCATTATAATGACGAGTGAAAAGTGACGTGACGAAATATTGTGTTTCACGGGATCCGGAAGATGTTGTAAATGTCGTTACATTCCAGTTCCCAGAAAACAAACGCCGTTGCAATGTTTTCGGGAGTACTAGCACAGATAATGTTGTAAGTCAGCTTAGGAGGAATATGGTGAAAACCATCAGAATAAATAGGAAGACGTTTATTTGCAATGAAGATTATATGAATGAACGGCGTTTAGCGAAGGCAAGTTATGAGCGTTCGGGAATTTATAAGTTCACGTGATTGCTAACTATGGACATGCGGGCAATGAAGACCTGTTTTGTCGGGAGATGGAGTTGCGGTGATGACCTGATATTGGACGACTGGTGGCAGACGAACAAGCAAGTTTCTTTTCAGCGAATAGTAAGCGTCCAGTGCCAAGCACAGCATGTGGCTACCGACGTTGTCGACGTTTCGAGCACTTACCGCTTTCGACAAAAGTGCTGGCGTCTGGGCTAACATTGTGGAAAGACTCGAGGTCTTCCTCGAGTCCAGCGCCATCATGAACAGTAACTGAAAACGATCCACTATTGAGTCGGTGGGTGGCGAAACGTATCCGCATCTGCGGAGTCATGGTCCATGCGTACTCTATACTTCGTCTCACCCTACGATGGACTAAAGGCAGAAGCTACGAACCGCCAGATCCAATCACGTACCACTTAGACATTGCGTGGTATTTCGCTTCGATGCACGTATTGGTGCCCGCGTCTCGGATCACTGATGGGAATGGGCGGACAGTGGTTCGGATCGAGCAATGAGTGACTCAACAATTTTACATTGCAAAGAAAGCCCCGACGTACTGGCTCTTTGCAGTGTCGAAGCTATAAAAATGACGGAGCGTTTTTGGATTCGGTGCATTATTCGTTCAAACCTAATCAATGACAAGCGTGTCAAAGTTTAGAGTGGAACGTGATTGGAACTGGCAGCCCATGGCTTTGGCCTTTAGTCCATCGTAGGATGAGACGAAGTATCAGGTGGTTGGAAGTTTACACGATGCCTGCCACGACGTCTAAACGCGTCATTCGCGTTCTACGCTCTCTTTTCCTACTTTTGCCCTACCGAAAATACTTTTCTCTGATAACGCGCCAAATCTTGCCTCAAATAAAAGAAACAAGTTAAAAAAAAAACGGGCATCAGGCATCACATTTGTGCACCATACCATCCTGCAACTAACGGGCAAGCAGAACAGATGGTGTGCGAAACGAAGAAAGGCCTCTTGAAGCTTACGGAAGAAGCAGTTCAGTGAAAAATCGCCAAGGTCTCGTTCCAGCAGCACGCGACGGTCTCATCTTACACGGTAAAAACACCCGCCGAAGCAATGTTCGGTGGACGAAGAGACTACACCCCTCGATCTCATGATACTATGGCCTACGAACGAAGATCGAAAGATTCGCAGATCGGGTGTAATGGCAGTTTATTCGGTCGGACAACTCGTCTGCGTGAGGAATTTCAGCGGAAGTCGGGACTTCATGTAAAACTTGAGTAGAAAAGGCTCGATGTTGGTTGACAAGAAGGTGTCATCCCTCTGAATACGTTGGATATCAATGCCATTGAGTGTAAATATGATAAAATCATAAAAATGTATTTGTGTATTGTGTAACTGCCCTTGTATTTTGTGGCAGAAGCTATGGTGGTGATTTGGACCTTTTGCGACCTCTTTGGAGTCTACCTCAACGGCGACCGTGTGGCGCTGCGTCTGCCGGAGCGGCCAAAAAACAATAGCGTAAACATGCCAAAATATTGAAAAGAAAAAAAAATAGAGCTTCAGCTTTCAGCCGAGCTTAGAAATTTTGAATTGTCTATGTTTTTTTGTTTTGTTTTTTCTGCCAGTTTTATAAGTTTTTTTTCCAGTAGTGTCGCATATTTGTATCTTTGTATTATTTTCAAATTTATTTCCTGTTGTTTTTACTTCGGATATTATTTGCATAAGCATTTCGGAGACTGACCTCGCACCTGTGAATATTGTCACCAATGATTCGGAAGCCTGGATTCGGTTCTTATAGATCTCTGAGCCATTAAAATTTCCACTCAATATAAATAATTTACAATACATACCAAGATGCTTGTATAGTGAATGCAGTTGTATTAGTGCGTGTGCATTAATACTTGTAAAACATTCATATATGACTAATCGTCGGATTTTTATTTGCCGAGCTAACAAACGTCTGTCAACACAATTGTTTCTTTAGACGTCTAGCGTCTTCCAGCATGAGGAACTTATTTATTATTATTTATTAAAAATATAAGAACGCAGTACTTCATTGCCCCAAACTGTTAATTTCTATCATAAATTTAACAAAATTCATGAAAGGAAACTACAATACGTGACATTTATGCAGCGATGCTTAAACCTCCTCAAATATTGGGGCAAAGCAATGGACAAATATGTTACATTCTATACAACTCGTTTGAAGTTATATGGCCCAAGTCGGGCCGCTCTCAGAAACAAGTAATTGTAAAGTAATTTCATTACTTTTGAAAAGTAATCTGTAATTGTAATTATTTACTTTTCACGTAGTAGTAATTGTAATTGTAGTTAAACTGCTTTTGAAGCAAGGTAATTGTAATTGTAATTAAATTACATTTTGAAAGTAATTTACCCATGTATGCAAACATGAATTGAAAAATTGAGTCGTTCAGTCCTTCAATATGTTTACTATTTATATAATGTCATTACGTACATTACCTCAAGACGATCGACGTCCATTGTCGATCTTCAAATACCTGTACCTGTATAAATATCTGTACCTGTATATAAATTAGACGCACAAGGGGGGGGGGGGGGGTCGGTGGCCGAGTGCATGGTCTAGCGAACACCAGCTCGGAGCACGTGGAGCGAAAGCTCGCGCTGCAGAACCCACCCCGCCCCTGCCGGTTTCGACCTGGAAGAGCATCGTACCGGCGTGCGGTCGTTTATCACTACTGCCTGGTGCACGTTAAAGGGCAACTCCGCTCAATTCCGAAAAATTTAGGCTTACATGTGATTCCATTTCACAAAGTACTACTAAACAGCTCTACGTCTTCGGATTCGCAAAATGTGGAATATTATTTGTGTAATCTTAATTTAAACATCAGCTGATACCGAAACCGAAACTTCGGTTGCGTCAGGCAACATTGGTCTCGTGTCCTCAAAGTCATGGCCACGTCACGTCGAACCACGTGGTGTTGTGACGTTCGTGGGGGCGAGGTACAGGACACGCGACGCGGGCAGGTCAGGCAGGCAGGGCAGGTCGCTTCGCATGGCGTGGACGGTGATGGCCCGGGGGAGAGGGGGAAGGGGAGAACACGAAAGAGGAGAGGGGGAGCGGAGAAACCGGACATGCGATAAGCGCGCAGGGCAGCGCAAACTAGCGCATCCGCGTTACGGTGATCACGTGGACGCCGTAGAGCCAACACCGGGAGGAGAAACTCATGACGTCATCGTTCAATTTCTGCTCTGAGAAGTAAAAACAAACAAAACGTGAGAATGACGTAGTCATGACTCAGGCGTAGTGGTTCAACGTTGGCCGCTCCAACTCCGTCGCATTGACTGTGCTGACGATTGCGCCTCACGTCGCACGCTAGAGTTGGCAGATTTCGGCGACTTGGCTCATTCGAAAGTTTGCTGGCCAGTTTATTAAATATATAGACAGAATTAGATCGTAATATTTGACATGGGGTCTTCCTATATGATACTGAAGAGGGCTGCATAGTTTTCTAAATATCAGAAAATGAAGCGGAGTTGCCCTTTAAAGACCCCAGGCTAGCAGTTGTACCGCACTGGCTAAATTGCTCATCTGCAGCTGAGACACCAGACGCCCACTAAGGCAGACTAACTTCCGGCTGCATAAACATACACACAACAATTTGCAATTAGACGCACTACCAAAAAGAACACAGCATGCCGCCTCTTTCGTTTGGAACGTCTTTTTATAAACCAGCGCAAGGTCGCGCGTTTTCTCTTTTAGAGACGGTTAGAACGGTCGCCACATAAAACCCGCGTTTTTCCTACCCGGCCGCTTCCTCCTCTCATTATATGTAGTTGGTTATAACTAAATAAGCTATTATAATGTGTATTATTCAAATTATTCCAATTTATTTTCAGTTTCAGTCAAGGGAAAGGAGTTTTCAGGGAGCAAGAGCCAATAAATGAGCTGCGCTTAAAGCATCGCCACTCTCTCCCCGACAGTGTGGTGGGCGCCGCCATTTTGGTGCTTGTGCAGAGCAGGCGCAATCATGCCGATCTTGCATGATTCAAAAGTGCGACTTCCTCAGCATTAGATTCGGTGTTAGGAAGCTCATGTAATACTAGTTTGCTATGTCGCAAACTGTTTAAAGTGGAGGATGGAAAAGCGTTTCTTGTGATTTCAGATAAAGCTTCAAATAATTGGCAACCATGATTTTAAGCCACAATATGGCCAAGTGTCTCTACTCTGAAGCGTAGCTAATTTAATGACACTATTCATTCCCTTGTTCAAGATGCTTGCAATACCTGGAGGGTCCATGACGTAAGCCCCATGGATTCCACAAGCCACTACCTTTTGGCACCTGCCTCTTCCTCATTGTTCCCGCTAGTGCCGGTAAATTAGCTACGCTTCAGAGTAACGACACTTGGCCATATTGTGGCTTAAAATCATGGTTGCCAGTTATCTGAAGCTTTATCTAAAATGACAGGAAACGCTTTTCTGTCCTCCACACATGTTTAAACAACCCGCAACAGAGCATAGCAATATTGCATCAGATTCCTAGCACCGCATTTAATGCTGAGGAAGTCGCACTTTTGGATCATGACGATCGGCAGTTGCGTTTGCTCTGCTCAAGACCCAAAATGACGGCGCCCAGAACAATTTTGGGGAACGGAGTGCTGATACTTTAAGCGCAGCTAATTTAGTGACTCTAGACATAAAGTGAACTCGGGTGTATTCTTTTCCTTTTCGTCTTTATTGTTTATTGCTTTCAATCTTATCGAATAATGAACATATTATATCACGCTACGATTGTGTAATAATTTGTCTTAGATTTATTAACCTGACAAAGCACTTAAACCATTCATTTATCGATAGTAAATCTTCCAATATATTTTCTAAATCTGAAAATAAAAAGACACGGAGATTGATGATGATACAGACGCTACCGCCACCCTCGAAAATTTTGTGAACATTAGACATCAGCAGTTCTGTCTGCCATCCGCCAGGTAGCGGAAGGCAGACAAAACTAAAATTAAAATTAGCTAAGCTGTACACCTATCAAAAAACCAAAGCAAGGTCATTGTGAAAATCTAATACATCGCCAATGTATATCTATTCCAAACTATAAATGTTATTCGATGCCAATAAATCTGTTAGATGTCCGAAAAAGATATGCGTCAAAAACAGGCAAGTTTGAAGGGCTCCTTGACCGTTATGACTTTGAAAATGAAAAAAAAAATCCATCGTCCACCTCTTGGGCAACCATTGTAGTTCTAACTGTTATAAAAGATTTTATCATAGTTTAATTTTTTTCCTCAGCGTAATTTGAAGCAACATGACTCGAAGCACAAAAAAGTGCTACGTTTGATATGGAATATCTAAACAAAAACATTTTACACATCATTAATTTTTTTTGTGCAAACCACCAATTATAAGCACTACATCTGTAGCTAATCTCATTGCTCTAGCACTTGTCATTAAAAACATATTTAGTGCTGAAAATTGTAAATTTTAGAGCAATACTTGGAGAGATGAAAAAAAATGAAAGCCGTTTGCAACTCCCTGTAACGCCGGATTAGAGCGCAGCTCTTGAGGAGGAGGGGAAGGCACGCGGGGGGGGGGGGTCACGTGACCTCGAGGAGGGGGAAATTTCCCCGCCAATTTTAGCGGGAAAAATTTTCTGCTAAATTTAGCGGGGAAAATTTTCCGCTAGATTCAGCTGGGAAAATTTTCCGCTAAATTTAGCGGGGAAAGATTTAGCGGGGAAAATTTTCCGCTAGATTTAGCGGGGAAAATTTCCCGCTAGATTTAGCGGGGAATATTTTCCGCTAGATTTAGCAGGGAAAATTTTCCGCTAGATTTAGCGGGGAAAATTTTTCCGCTAGATTTAGCGGGGAAAATTTTCCGCTAGATTTAGCGGGGAAAATTTTCCGCTAGATTTAGCGGGGAAAATTTTCCGCTAGATTTAGCGGGGAAAATTTTCCGCTAGATTTAGCGGGGAAAATTGTCCGCTAGATTTAGCGGGGAAAATTTCCCGCTAGATTTAGCGGGAAAAAATTTTCCGCTAAATTTAGCGGGGAAATTTACCCATCATGCACCGCGTGGTTACGCCGACGCCGACGCCGACGGCGACGCCAACGGCGACGCCGCTCAAGCCGGAAACGGGCGCCTAAGAGCTGCGCTCTAAAACAAATTAGTGCAAATACCAAAAAGTATATCGTTACATTCTCGTCCGATATCATCTTAACAAAACTGTTCTATTGGAGCCGTGTTATATTTAATGGATCGTTCATAAAATATGAACCAGCGGGGCAAGTGAGGGTCCGCGCCATCATATTCGCAACGCTACAAATGCGCATGAACAGCACAAACCAATACATACATAATACCAAATGAAAGAGGATTGCATTGCCTTTCGGATGACATCAATCCCACAAAACAGTATTTAAAAGGAGATGAGTAATGACCTGCCAAAAAGTACCTAAACTGCCATATTCAGTGGGACCGTGGCCTTATTGATTCCCCCAAAGTGTTTACACAAAAAAAAGCATAAAAAAAAAGGATCTGATTTTAGGAAGTACTTTAAGAATATGGTACTTAAAGTACTATTTCAAGTAGGATTAGAAAACTTGTACTTTACTTGAAGTATATTCTACTTTTTAGATGTACTTTAAGCAGCACGGTAAACAAGAAAACACTGTCTGCAAAATCGAGTCACGGCAGCACTACAACTCAAAGCAGAAAATGATACATCCGCAGTAATTCATTGACCGGAAAACAGAAAATACAAAACAATTAATTACACAAAGCATGACCAGCTACTAAAGCATTTATGTGAAAACACAAGCCACTTTATATTTGTCTAGCAGAATTTCGCCAACGGATCAAAACATTTATGTACTTTCTTCTTGCTATAAAATTTATACAAGTAACTTGAAATGTAATTCGCTACTTTTTCACGGTAGTTATTAATCTGCTTAATTACTTTCGATTTGGGTAATTTCTACTCTAATCAAATCACCTTTGAGGGCAATACTCAGTAACTTAACTTAATTACTTTTTCCAGTAACTTGAAGTAAATCTGATAAATAGTATACCCGCCTTGACGAGGGTATCTCTTCGGCAATTGGGGGTTTTGGTTTGCGTGTCTGGCAACTTTACCGAACACGCGAGATTGAAGCGGTGGCTTCGGGATCTCCCAACTTGTGCCCGCTCTGGTCCTCGGATTGTTGAACGGTGATTTTTCGTTTTCAACGAAGGAGACTTTCATATTCAACGATGTCGTCCTGAAGCAAGTGCTCACACAACTGTTATTATTATTACTTTTTTTTATTCCACGTTATTTTTGTTGCATTCAACCTTTCACGGGTTGAGCGGCGTCACCGTCGGCGTAACCGCGCGTTGCATTATGGTATGTTTCCCATAATGACGTTACACTGGACGTCACGTGCCACGTCACGAGGGTGAAATTTCCCCGCTAAATTTGGCCAGAAATTTTTCCGCTAAATTTAGCGGAAACTTATCTGCTAAATTTAGCTGTGAAATTTTCCCGCTAAATTTAGCGGTGAAAATTTTCCCCCTACATTCAGTGGGATATTTTCCCGCTAAATTTAGCGGAAAACTTTCAACCTCGTGACGTCACATGTGACGTCACGTGTGACGTCACGTGAAATTTAGCGGAAAAACGTTTCCGCTAAATTGAAAGGAAATATTTCCCCTCTAAATTTAGCAGGAAAATTTACATCATGTGATCTCAACACCAATTCAGTTTCCCCTCTAAATTTAGGAGGGAAAGTTTCGCTAAATTTCCCGTAAAATGTAGCAGGAAAATGTTGGTAAATATCCGGCTAAATTTAGCAGGAAATTTAGCGAAAAATTTTCCGCTAAATGGGAGGAGAGCAGAGAGGAGGAGGGGAGGGCACGGAGGGGAGGAGGAACACAACGCTAAGCTCCGCACCCTCCCCTCCTCCTCCTCAAGAGCTACGCTCTAATTCGGCATTACAGATAATTGTAAACGTCTTTCATTTTTCTTTTGTTTTTGTTAGCGAGAAGCAGTTTGTCGTCATATATACTTAACAGCGCTGCTACCAAAATCGCCTCAATTTTGTTACTTTAGTCTGCCTTCACCGAAGATTAAAAAATGTTCGTAGACCGTTGTCCCAACGCTCTCCGGAAGGAAGACGCCACTACTGCGCATGCGCGGCGCTAGCCTTGCCTTCAAAATCCCGGATCTCGTAGCGGGTTGCGGAGAGCGTTGCGGGACGGCGGAAATTACTTACGAAAACTCCCTATTGTTGTCGAGAGTGCGACTGCAAAATGCTTCTGATAACATTGGCATCCCTCTCGGCTCACCGCCGTTCGTACAAAGTTTGGTGCCGGGGAGGAATCCCTCCGGTTTCGCCGATCGCTGACCTAACTCACATCCCTTCCCGAGGGCATCCCACGTGTGGCTACCCCATAAGCGCCATGATGGATGGTGTTAGGTCCACTCACTATAGTATATTATTTTTTAATATATTGGAAAAAAAGTGCACCATAGGTTGCGACTGTTTTCCGTGTTTTTTTTTTTCAAATAATGAGCAGATTTTACAGCCAATCAGGTTTGTCGAACCTATTACCGATGTGTTCCGTGTTGAAATACAACTCAGGTAAAATATGCGACGCCGGTTCAAGATTGTCGTCAGAACGTGAAATCTGAAAATGTTCCCCGAGCACAAATTCTAAAAAAAAGGCGATTTCGTATAAACGCACCAGACATCACGCCGAATAGCAAAAGCACTAACTAGAACTTGAAGTTGCCGGATGTGTTCGCGGCGTCCAACACCGCTTGCCATAGTCGCTGCAAAGAAGTGTAACGTGCGGCATCTTATGTTCACCCTTGCCGCTTCGTGATTGGTTGTTCGACGTTCTCATCGGCCAATGCCGCGATCCCATTGGCTCAGGAGCGATAATAAGATTCCCGAAACTCGCCGTGTCCTGCGTTTGCTAAGCTGTCCGGTAGCGCAACAAGTGAAACAAACTTAGTGAATACGAATGATGACCTAAATATCTCTCCTTTTAAAACATAAAATTATTTTTAAATCATACCCCCAATTCCGAGGTGAGCTTTGTGCGTCCATCCCTTCATTTTCCGCTAAATTTAACGGGGAAAGAGACGTCACTTGACGTCACCTGACCTATACAGCCTGTGTTACTAGAACAGTCTCAGTTTCACAGCTCCACTGGAAACGTGGGCTCCGCAGCGGTCACGAGAACTAGTGTCGCTGCAGTTGAGTGTTGGTTCTGGTTCCGTGAGCGGCTCAGCTTGGTATGCGATGGGCGCCCGCTTCGCTTCCCTCGTTGTGGTTCGTTCACTTGTTGCGCGATGTATTCGCCATTTCGTCTCGCGAGCTTTCTGAATAATGTGTCCTTTGCAGCCTAGTTTCAAATCCGAATGGACGTGGCATGCCGACCTGTTTTGGGTCGGGGTGCAAGAGTGGTTACCGCAAGAATGCCTCACCGCAGCGCTATTTTTTTTTCTCGGGGATAGGGGGGGGGGGGGGTTGAGAGACACTTAGTGAATTCAAAAGGTGGGAACAAGATCTGCACAGGAAAGACAGGAAACTTACTGCAAAGAGTAAAGTTTGTGACGTGCAGTTGGAAGACGCGGATGTCATCAAGCAGTACCGTCACGTTGTTGGGGTAAAGAGGTGCTTGTTCCCCGTGGGAAGTGGCAGCTAGCACCGGGTGCGATCCGGCCTTTGTTTCTCATGCTGCCGGCGAACATCTCGAAGCCCAAATGCTCGGCGAAGAGAAAATCGCCCGAGAAACGCGCTAAACTTTGGATGAACTCGGAGTTGGGTTCGTCGGCGGAGAATTCCTCGGATGCGTTTAACACCCTCCAAAAAGACGCGATTTCAAGCTCGAGTGCCGATGTTACTCTTACAGTCGATCATTTATCAACTTTACCGTCAGAGCAGTGGATCCTTGAACACTTGGATGATAAAGCGCAGGCAAGAGTTGTGGAATATTCTCACGCCTTGACGGCTACGGCTACGGAAAGCGCCACAAGCAGCTGTCACATGACATACATCAAGAATACTGCTGACGACGAAAGTGTATTGAGGCAAGTAGATGGACTGAAACTTTGTGAAGGCACAAGCGCGAACATCACAGGAAGTGACAGCCAGGGTAATAAAGTCCTAGATTCTTATGAGAATGTACTTCTTTTGCAAAAATAGATGGCGAAACGGAATTCACTGAAGAGATTAGGCGTGTAAGAAAAAGGACAAAGTTGCTTTAAGATATGTACACAGTTTCTCCTGCCATGAAAACTTGATACTACATCAGACGTGTTTCAATAGTGTAATGGTTGGAGAAATATATCGGCCTAACTTCTGTCAATAAAAAGAAAGTTTGTGCTTGGTTTGTTTATTGACTGCCATATTTGTGTGCAGCATGGAACCTAAGGTGAGGCCTAGTTTAGTAATCAAACATTGCCTCTAATGTAAGAAATTGGTGTCCTAGAGGTAGATAACGCCAATCTATCAATCATATTTTAATTTACTACATCACAGGGCGCGTTGCAGGCGCTGCGCACCACTGCTCGGACTGCTAAGATGCTAACCGTTTTAGGAAACATATTTTTGATGGAAAATGATCGCCGATTTTGAAATAAGTTTTAGACGAGCATTTTTGGAAAGATCGTGGCAGTTTCTGCATAAATTGGCCGCACACTGATCGCGTTTAATTTTATTTGCATGAGAAGGGGGACACTGGAGGTATGCGTGGCTGGCATAAAGGTAAAAATGTCACTCTACGGGGAAGCACCTGCGAGTCAATCTTCTCTGAACAAAGAAGCATTAAAACACAGAGAGACGGACAAAACGACAGACGCGGAGACAATTAAAAAAAACAGCACGAACGAGTGAAGCCACGGAACCCGTCAAATAATCAAAGAACAATTAAGCTTTATTATAATGCGTATAACAATTCATCGTTTACAGTTGTATCAAACAGGCGTAAATAAACTGATCATGCGGCATTTCTGTGTAGGGCGGAACAGCGAGAGTGAAATTGGACTTTAATTAAATCATATTTAAATCACAGGACGTGACTCTGTGCTGCACCAGACGACGCGCGGGACGGAAGGCGCAAGAATCGACTGCAGCGCCGTTAGTTCTTGCGACCGCCACTTGCGCCACTTGCGTCCCTGTTCAGGGAACGGTGAAACTGAGCCAGTTCTACTAACGTTGCTATACACCTTGGGCAAATTGACGGCACGTGACCTATACGTTAACTCAGTTTCCAAGCTATATTTAGCGCTAAACTTCATGTCTTGCGGCCAAAACAACAATTCAGTCCCCCCCCCCCCCCCTTTCCTTGAGTTAGCGAGAAATTGACTTCACGCGACCTACACACCGATAGAGGAAAGGGCCGCCCACACTAGCGAGAAAACGCGCGTGGCACGCCGATCGCGGCGAATGTCACGTGACAGCACAGGAGGCCTCGCGCACTCTTGAAGCATTCGAGCGAACGCATGATTTCACGCGCTCAACCGATTTTGCGGAACGCGTTTTCAACGCGATCGGCGCGCCGCGCGCGTTTCCTCGCTAGTGTGGGCGGCCCTTTACCCGCTAAATTTGCCCGAAAATTCATGTCTAGTGACCTCGACATCAATTCAGTCTCCAAGATTAATTTGGCAGGGGAAATCGACCTCCCTTGAACTCACGTCTCGTGACCTATCTACACCCATTCAGATTCCCCGCTAAGATTTAGCGGGAAAATATACGTCACACGACACATCAATTTACTCACCAATTCCCAATAATGCATTTCATGCATTATATTTTGTCATGACATTTTCACAGGGCTGTTTAACGGCTGCGTCTCTGCCGACTGGGTTAACGTTCTGAAACCTATCAGTCGACAAACTCAACAGAAGTGTGTCTATTTAACAAAGTTGTTTTCGGTTGCTGCACTCTAGCAGGGTGACGCGCAAGTAACGTTCCTATCGCAACCAGCGGCAAAGCCTCCGCGACCAACGGACAAGGGCCGTTATCGAACGATGCTTTATTTTACCGCAAACTTTATGTTTACCACAAAGACCACAATACAATCACTATCCGCAGCAGGAAATGTGCGTTCAACGTTCCACCGGTTCTGCAGCTTCTTTCCATTGGTCGCGAAAGCGTTCAATCTATATTATGCGTGATTGGGGAGAGTAAGAAAGGAAATCGCTCAAGGACGTCAGAACACCAAGCTGTGGTTGGAACGATTAGGGTGTAGACGCAAAGCCTCGTCCGTACTGCACACGTCGATCGCGTTTGAATGCAAAAGCCAAACACTAGACGCGGACTTTCCGCGTTCTAACGCGTTCGAGACAAAGGCGGCTAGCTTTTTGTGTACCCACTAATCGTTCCAACCAGAGCTAGGCGTCCTGACGCCCCAAGCGCTTTCGTCTGCTCCTCTTCCTCGCTGTGTGGAACCCTTCCAAAACAATTGCTTTGATGGCTTGGAAAGAATACAAAATCGTGCTGCACGCTTCGTCCTGTGCCAGTACGACCGCTTCTCTGGTGTAACTAACATCACTAGGATGGTAATCATTGGATCTTTGGCGAAATAATTTACGGTTGAAAATTTTATAGACCATTTATCATGAAGCTACTGGTATTAATAACTCAGCATAACTTTTAAAACCAAATTATTTTTCCAAGTGGAATGATCATGTGCACAAGATAGGCGACTATTGTACCAGCTCGGAGCTCTGCGAAAATTCGTTTTTTGTCAGAACGGTCAAGGACTGGAACGCTTGACAAGAATGTATAGCTTGTGCTGTAACTGCTGAAACTTTCGTTTCTTTGTTATTTGCCGCCTGCAATAACGCCTTCTAGGCACTGCAGAAGTTGTCTGAACACAGAATAAAGAATCAAGTTTCTGCCCGCATAGATATATGCAGATCGAAAATGTTTCCAATGCTGTCTGATAGAGGGCGCCAGTGTTCAAGTTTATTCTGTAATGTTCACTCGCCGTAAGCGGTCACAAGGCGCCGTAACGCAGTCGACCTCACTCAAACGCAAATATCTGCACCAGCCTTCAGCGTCTTTAGCACATATAGAACCCCTTTGCTGAGGACCAATTATGTCCGGTACACAATTGGCATATTTAATACCTGATATACTAAACAAACATCGAAACATTTGAGAAATTATTCGAAACACTGGGCCTAACTACGGATATCAAAGTTTAATCAAAAAGTACCTTCTATTATGCGCAACAATATAAATATTTAAACATATATGTGTAATAATTTAACCACTTTGTTTTCTATGCCTGTTATAATTGTATTTTTTATAAGTGTCTTCTCTACGAAATATGTTCAACTACCTCAACTATGTATTGTAGCTACTGTATAAAAGTTAGGTATATTTTTTCCTATTCACTGTTTATTGTTTGTGATTGGTGTTCTTTTTTGTGTGTGTGTTGTGCTGAGCATTGTCAACCGTTCAACCACGTCAGGCAGAGAATATCTGCCTTTTTCCCTGTTATCGGAGACTGCAAAGTATGAATAAATGAACAAACCAACAAACAACAAGGAAACTTAGCCATAGGGAAATGATACGATGGACTGAGTACTCACCGACAACGACTTCTGCTCCGTCCACCTTGGTCTGGTGCCTGAAGATGTTGAGGGCAAACGTGGACACCTGTCGAGGCTTGCTGCAGCGCGGAGTCAAGTCAAATGACCAACTTGTCGCGTACTCACTGTCAGGCCGAGAACGACAGGGCATCGCTTTCGGATGTCCGGACGCGTATTGGGACTTCCTTACGGAGTATAACCACGGGGCAAATCCGAGGTCCTGATTGGCTTATTTTCCACGTCTCGCTCTTTTTCTAAGCAGCAGACGAGCGTTCGAGATAAGGCGGCTCCTGACAGCCGAGCGGTGAACTCTGCGTTACAAGGTGTAGTAAAATGCGCGAATGTATACTGTTGACGAGACGTACCATCATGACCACCCAAGATGGCGGAGACACAACGGCTTGGCGATATTGGCGGTAAACAGCACCTCTTTGGAGGCAAAACAACACCGCCTGCACGCTGAAAGCTCAGGCGCCTGACAATAATCGCGCGTATAGAAGCAAGAGCGGAGATGGCCACTTTCGATAGTGTCGTAAGCAGACCCCCGAGGCGTCGTCCGTGCATGCGTGAAACACTGGCGGCCGTATGCCTAAGCCTTCCCTTCCTCTCTCTCTCTCTATCTTTCTCTACCGTTTAAATCAGTGGAACGTTTGGAGGCAGAAAACAAGGAGGCGCCACCGTGTTTGGACATATACCTGCCGAAGGGTGTGCGTTCATGACGTGCTTGAAAAAAGATCAGTTAGGCGGTCTGGGATTTTCCTCAAGATTTTACTCTGTGAGGAACTCACGGAATAAAACCGTCAGTTTTACTCCTTCGGTTATCGAAGCCGGGAAGGCTCGCGGACAGGCGGGACAACAGAAAAACCTACCTGCTTTTATCATCCTCTCAGGTATTGTAGTAATGTTTAAAGATCGGAAATAAGGTGATATACTCGAAGCACCGTTCATTGATGACTAAATTTTATCCGCGTGGTACCTATCTCCGGTGGTTCTGCATGCTCAAACTGGCAAGTATCGAGCCTATTCCTTAGCCCCTCTTTAATAAAACCGTGCCATAATTTTCTTTTCTTGTGCGTGTGTTTCACGTATATACGGTTTACAATTAATTCATGACGTTTACGACTTGCGAAATGCGCGTTAATTTTTCCTCTCGTGTAATTGTAATTGCAACAAAAAAATTAACGAAAAACGAGCAAAGTTCTTTCTTTCAATTTGCACCCAAAACAAGCGGCCACGTGACCTGCAGCCGATTTTATGCCACCAATAATTGTCATGGCCAAGCGCCGAGGTCGGCAAAGCACGGGACACGCGTTGAGTTCCAGTCCTCCTTAAGGTTCGGATATTGTCGTGTTGAAGCAATTGGGCACGAGCCACTACCCGAATGCTTGTAGAGGTATTGATTATCGCGAGCCTAAATCACCGTGGCCCAAATCGAGTGCTCACACAATGTTCCGGTCCAATATATGAGCCGCATACAGATATCGTCACTGGAGAAGAATGACAACATTAACGCCTCCAAACTACGTCATCAAATTTTGCAAAAGAATAATTTAAATAAAGAACGTCCACTTTTTTTTTTTTTTTTTTTACATTGCAACAAGCGGGTGTTTTCGGTTCATGGCTTAGCGTGCGAGTATACTTGGCTCCCCGTAGTGCAAGTAAGTTCGTGTAAAGTGAAACACATTCCAACTGAGCATCGTCCCACCGCCTCTTTATGACAGCATGAGCAGATAAACTGACGGAAAGGAAATTATAGGAAGTTTTAGGGCATAGTTTTGGTTCTCCCGCTGCGCTATACGCTATAGCGACGCCACTTCTGCCCGTGCATGACATGCTAGTAAAGAAGTAGCGGAGCTGCCGAACCTAGCGGTGGGGTGCTTACCTACGAAAACTACGAGAAAAATAGCGCGCCTAGCGTGGTGTGCCAGTGTGGGTCTCGCAAGAACGAATCTTGGCGAGATTACACAGAGCCAGCGAGAGAAACACAATTCAAGATGGCCGTCAAGCCTCATGCGTCCTCTTCGCGGTTACATCTTTCTGCTGAAATAAGTAGCCGAGACCAAATCGTTGCAGGAGTACGACTAGTAGCGATTTGTGACGAACAAATACGGTGACGGAAAAAAGCTTCACAGTCCGTGCAGTGACCGAACGATACGGCCTCCTGCTTGGCCGCTTTTCTTGTGAGGACAGAACCAACCGAGGCGCGAGGGAGCAGGCAGATCCGAGAGGTTTTCGCGGCATTCCATTATGGGTGCAGAGTTTCAAAAATAAAAAAGCTCTATCACAGCGACATAAGGGAGAGCTACGGCTGCTGTCATTCCCGAAGATTTCCCTTGATGGCTTGGCACCTGACTCAAATCGGATCGGCTCGGCCAGCTTGGCCGCCAGTTGCATCCAACTACAATCATATCATCTGTACATAAAAGAAGCAAATATGTCCACTTATTTCAGAAATAACAAATACTCTATTCTAGTAGCGACGCTAATAAAGGAATGCGAGTAATTGCTTTGCACCTCCTTATGTTACACTATCTTCGGTGTCTGAAAGTGCCGATAGTGTGCCATAATCGGCAGCGGGTTGCGAATGTTCTACTAAAACTTTAAATAGCGATTCCGCTACGCTACAGGTAGCGAATATCGTAGCGTATGGCTGATAGTGTAGCGGGAGTCAGTAAACGATCTACTAAAACACTATTGTTTGCTGTGGTTCTGTGAGACATTTCGCAACAGTGTGCGTGTAATCATTGCTGAGAGTCTGAAATCAGCTCAAGCCGGGTACACTTTAACGCGTTTCACGTGCAATGGATTGCAATACTATCCGATTTTAACACATTCCGACCAATTACACTGCGTTCTCAAGATTTACAAAAAAAGAAGAAGCCCGCGAAAAAGATTTTGTCATGTGACGGTTAAGAAGGATGTCGCGAGCCTGCCCAGGTTTGATATCGACCTGCTTCAAACTATCAGCGCGAAGTTCCACAAACGATTGTTTGAAGTTCCGCTACTATGCGCATTTACCGAAGATGAGGAGCACCTAACGCCGCCTAGCAAAAGAGGATAACAAGCTGTACTAAACAATGAATAGATTATATGTTTGCTCTTATATTACGCAAACAATATATATATATATATATTATAATTCTCCATAATCTATTCTACATTTCAATCGAAGTTTTTGTGTTGAGGTAGGATAATACTGTTTACACGTCAAATTTTGTCGAAGTTTGCAATATAGTTGAAGGTTTCGAGAAGCAGTTTATTCTTGGGGTTGGACAAAAGTTTGCGAAATCCTTAGGGTTCACATAAAAAAGGCCCCCGGGAATGCAGATCGCTTATGCAGTACGTGTACACAGATTATTTAACATATGAAAAAAGTATTTAAACAACATAAATAACATAATACACAACATATGCAGGTGACAAAAATGGCAAATATAATCCCTGGAGAAGGAAACAAAGTTCACAAAGGACAAACACAAATCTGCAAGCACAGCTATCGGTGACTAGTGCGCGACCGAATGAATCCGCCTGGTCCGGGTATCGAACCCGAGACCTCTCCATTTCCAATGGAGAGGTCCCGGTCGTGCACCAGTCACGAATATCTGTGTTTGGAGATTTATGTTTGTCCATTGTCCCCTTTGTTCCCCTTCTGCAGGGATTATTATTGCCATTCTTGTCCAGCTCGCTTGCACCTTTGCATTAATTGCATCTGAATCTTAATCATTATGCAGGTGAGCTGACTTCTTTTTTTTTCTTTATTGCGGTGAGCTGACTTTCTAACCACCTCAGATGCATACAGTCGCTTCTTGTAACAAAAACTGTATCGTGCCCTATGCGTTTTTGTTTTCTCTGTCTTTTATACCTGTCATTAAATCATATAAATTAAAAGCAGAGTTCCATCTGAACATGCACCACTATGACGGCTGCCTTTCGAGCACAGAAAATGGGATACCACTGAGTCGGAGTAGCCCATCCATGCAAGACGGGAGCAAGGATACTAGGCGTCCAGTAGGAACCTTTCGACCAATCTGAAACAAACAAAAAATGGTAAGGCGGATTAAAACACGTTGCGTCAAATAACATATATCAGCACTGCAAAGATACAAGACGTCTCGCATTTTGTCGCGTAGTTTATAACACACGCCATACGTTTTGTTTGTTTCAGATTGGTCAGGTTCCTAGTGGCGCCTATCGAAAAAAAAAAAAACTTCCCCGTCTTACGTGGATAGACTACTCCGGCTCGAGTGGTATCCCTGTTATTCAGGCAATATCATAGTGATGCATCAGATGGAACTCTGCTTTGAACATATGATTTAATAGTATAAGGCGGAAAACAAAAACGCATAGGGCACGATACAGTTTTGTTACAAGCGACTTTGTATGCATCTGAGTGGTTAAAAAGTCAGCTCTACAATAAAGAAAAAATAAGAAGTCAACTCACCTGCATAATGATTAAGATTCAGATCAATTAATGCAAGTGCAAGCGAAGCTGGACAAGAATGGCAATTATAATTTTCAGAAGGGGAACAAGGGTCAATGGGCAAACATAAATCTCCAAACACAGATCTTCGTGACTGGTGCACGACGTGACCTCTCCATTGGAAATGGAAGGTCTTTCGGAGTTCCACCCCGGAACTTCGGAGCTGTAGTTCATTCGGTCGCGCACTAGTCACCGATAGCTATTAACTGCAGATTGTGTTTATCCTTTGTGGGCACTGTTTCCCTTCTCCAGGAATATATTAGCCATTTTTGTCACTGCATATATTGTGTATTATATTATTTATGTTGTTTAAATACTTTTTTTCATATATTAAATAATCTGTATACACGTACCATAAGCGATCTACATTCAACACTTTTTTTATTGAACTTAGGCTTTATTTAAAAATTGCTTCTCGAAACCTTCAACTATATTGCAGGCTTCGACAAAATTTGACGTATAAACCTCAACACAAAACTCGATTGAAATGTAGAATAGATTATGGAGAATTATAATATATATATTTTTTTGCGTAATATAAGAGCAAACATATAATCTATTCATTGTTTTAGTACAACTGATTATCCTCTTTAAATTGCTCATCTCATTAAATACGCATATGCCGGAACCTCAAACAATCGTTTGTGGAACTTCATATCTGATGGATTTGAAACAGTATCAAACATGGTAGGCTCCTCAGCATCACTTCTTATTTTTTATGACAAAATCTTTTGCATGACTTCTTCTTTTTTTGTAAATCTTGAGAACGCAATTGTAATTGGTCGGAATATTAAAAATCGGATTAATTATTGCAATCCAAAAAATGAAACTTGCCGCATTTAAATTGTTTTCAGCTAACTGATTTCAGACTCTCAGCAATGTTACACGCACACTGTGCAAAATGTCTCACAAGACCGCAGCAAACAATCGTAGGGAAAACTAGTAGATCGTTTACCTTCTGCCCCTACACTTATCAACATACGCTGCAATGTTGCTACTACTTAGCGCTTAATGATCATATTTAAAGTTTTAGTAGAACATTCTATGGCGCACTATCCTTTCGAATTTTCAGAGATAATTGTGACATAAGGAGAAGGTGCAAAAACAATTACTCGCATTCCTTAGCGTGTCACTACTAGAATAGAGTATTTCTGAGACATGTACTTCTTTATGTACAGATGATATGATTATTAGTTGGATGCAACTGAAAAACCTGGCCGGAATTTGAGTCAATTCCTACCCATCAAGAAATCTTCGGGGGCGTAGCATATGTGCCTGTGATAAGAACTTTATTTTTTGAAACTCTGTCACCCCTGGAATACCGCAGAAATACCTCTCGAGATCTATACCCCTCGCCGCCTCAGAATTTAGTCCTCTGAAAAAGCGGCCTTCGTAGGGAGACCGTATCATTCGGTCACTGCACAGACCAATGAAACTTTTTCCGTCACCGTATTTATTCGTCACACATCGCTATAATCGTACTCCTGCAACGATTTGGTCTCGGCCACTATTTAAGCAGAAAGATGTAACCGCAGGGACGCATGAGCCCGGCAACAAAATCTTAGTGACTCTCTCACTGGCTCTGTGTAATCTGCCAAGATTCATTGCTATTTTTCTCGTAGTTTTTCGTAGATAAGCACCGCTAAGTTCCGGCAGCTCCCGCTACTCTTTACTAGCATAATAAATGCACAGTACAAAGTGGTTTCGCTATAGCGCAATAAACAAAACTATGCCCTACTATAATTCCCTTTCCGTCAGTTTAATATCTGCTCATGCTGTCATAAGAGGCAAGTTTGATATAATTGGAAATTCGTTTCACTTACGCAGGCTTGCACTACGAAACCAAATATACTCGCACGCTAAAACCATGAATAAAACACCCTTTAATACAATAAAAAAAAAAAAAACTGGATTAGAATTATTTTTTGCAACATTTGATGACGTGAATTAATATTTGTCATTCTTCTCAGTGACGATATCTGTATTAAATACCTCATGGACCGGAACATTGTGTGAGCACTCATTTGGGCCACGACAGTGGAAGCTCTGCGATAATCAATACCTCTACAAAAAAACATTCGGGTAGTGAAAATAAATACAATTCTTAACGACCTTCTTGGCAACAAGGAGACTAGAACTCAACGCGTGTCCCGTGCTTTGCCGACCTCTGCATCTTATTATGACAATTATTGGTAGCATAAATCGGCCAAAATCACCGTGTTTTGTTTTGGGTTATAAATTGAAAAGAGAACTTTGCTCATTTCTTAATTTTTTTTGTTATATTTTGAGAAAAATTAACGCGCATTTCTGGAGTCGTAAACGTGATGAGTGTTGTAAGCCGTATACGTGAAACACACTATTTTGGAGAAAATTATGGCATAGTTTTTGATAAGAGGGCTAAATTAGGCTCGATACTTGCCGGATTTCAGTATCTGGAACCACCGGGATCGAGCACCACGCGTATAAAACGTCAATGAACGGTGCTTCCCTCCGATCTTTAAACATTGCTGTAGGAGATGATAAAAGCAGGTAGATTTTTCTGTTAATCCCATAATCCTGAGCTCCCAGCTCACCGGGGAACTGACGGTTTTATTCTGTGAGTTCCTCCTGGGAAATAAAATCTTTAATCCCCAGACCACCTAACTGATCTTTTTTTCCAAGCGTCATGAACACACCCTTCGGCAGGCATATATAATCAAATTTTGGTAACCTCATACTCTGCCTCCAAAACGATTCCACTGGTGAGTAGAAGAAGATAGAAGAAGAAGGAAAACTTAGGCATACGGCCGACGAGTCTGCTACGTATCGAAGTGGCATCATCCCTTCTTGCTCCTACTCGCGATTATTAATCGGCGCCCTGAAACTTTCAGCGTGCAGGCAATTTTTTGCCTCAAAGTGCTGTTGCCGCCAATATCGCAAAGGCCGTGCTGGAGTGGTACGTCTCTCGTCAACGAACAAAGCGCCTACGCATTTGTAGCAGAGTTCGCCGCTCGGCTGTCAGGAAACCTCTCAGGCAGCCGATGCGCTCTTAGGGAAGAGCCAAGACGTGGAAAATAAGCCAATCAGAGACCTCCAGCGCCTGTCCACTCTCCGTAAGTCCCAACGTCGGGATTCGAAACTGGTACTTGTTCTGCACCACCGGCCTGACGGATGAGTACGCGACAAGTTGGGCATTTGACGCTGACTCCGCGCTGCAACAAGCCTCATTGGGTGTCATTTGCCCATCTTCAGGCACCAGACAAGGTGGGCGAAAGTCGTTGTCAGTGGTACTCAATCCATCGTAGTATCATTTCCCTGTAACAAGTTTCCTTGTTGTTGTTGGACTTGTTCATTTATTCATACTTGCAGTCTCCGATAACGGGAAAAGGCAGATATTCTCTGCTGACGCGTGGTGAAACGGCAGAACAACACACCTCACAAAAAGAACACCAATCACAAACAATAAATGAATAGGAAAAATATACCTAACTTTGTAACAATTAGTGGAAAACAATAAGGAGACATAAAAAAAATAAAATTATAACAGGCATAGAAAAAGTAGTTAAATTATTACACATATTTATTTAAATATTTATGTTATTTATATCGAAAGGTACTTTGATTAAACTTTGATATCCCGTGGTTAAATTTGAGTGTTTCGAATAATTTCTCAAATGTTTTTTGATGTTTGTTTATTATATCAGGTATTAAATATACCAATTGTACCGGATAAAGTGATCTCAGCAAAGAGAGGTGCAAAGACGCTGAAAAATTTGTGCAGATGTACGCTTCAATGAGGTCGACTGCGTGCGCTTGCAGCAATGAGCATTAAGACAAACTTGAACACTGGCGCAAAATTATCAGACAGCGATGAAACATTTTCATTATGCGGGTGAAAACTGATTCTTTTTTATTCTGTCATGTTCAGACAACTTCACAAAACCTTAAATGACGTTATTGCAGGTAACAAACAACAAAAAGAACCAGAAATTCTCAGCAATTACAGCACAAGCTATGCATTCTTGTCAAGCGTTCAATTTTCACTTGACCGTTCTGACAAAACGATTTGGAAATATTCAGAAATGAGTCATATGTAATGATCATTCCACATGGAAAAATATTTGGTTTTAAAAGTTATGCTGAGTTATTACACCGAACACTTCATGATAAATGGTCTATAAAATTTTCAATCGTAATTCTTCGCCAAGATCCAATGATTACCATCTAGTGATGTTAGTTACACCAGAAGCTGATAAACTAACACTGGCACAGAGCGAAGCGTGCAACGCATTCAAGCCGACCACTTGGAAGGGTTACACGGAGAGAAGGAACAGACGAAATAGGCAGTCAGGACGCCTAGCTCTGGTTGGAACGATTAGTGGGTACTGCGCCCTCCCGAACGCGTTAGAACGGAAAATATCATCTGAAATGTTTGGCACATAAACTTGCCGTCGACACGTGTGCAACCTGGATTGAGCCCTAATCGTTCAACCACAGCAGTGTTCTGACGTCCTTGGTATGGCTAACAACACTCTCCCCAATCACGCATAATAGATTGAACGCTTTCGCGGTATAATGGAAAAGAAATACGGACAATGGAACTGATTAAAACATTGAACAATGTTGAAATGATGTGGTCTTTAATATTAAACATAAAGTTAAAAATAGAGCATCGTTCGATAACGGCCCTTGAAATGTTTTTTGCCGCTGATAAAGGCGCTACTTGCGCGTCGAAAACTACCAAATGCAGCAACCGAAAACAACTTTGTTAAATAGACACACTTCTGTTGAGTTTGGTCGACTGATAAAATTTCAGAACGTTAACCCAGTCGGCAGAGACGCAGCCGCAAAACAACCCTGTGAAAATGTCATGACAAAATATAATGCATGAAATGCATTGTGGGAATTGTTGAGTAGGGTGATGTGTGTCGATATTTTCCGCTAAATCTTAGCGGGGAGTCTAGTGGGTATAGATAGGTCACGAGGAGGTGAGTTCAAGGGTCGATACACTACAAATTCATCTGGAGAATTGCGATTGATGTCGAAGATCACTAGACGCGTTCTTCGAGGCAAGGCGATTAAAAACGCCCACACTAGCGAGAAAACGCGCATGGCACGCCGATCGCGTTGAAAACGCGTTTCCGCAAAATCGGTTGAGCGCGTGAAATCATGCGTTCGCCCGAATGCTTCAAGAGTGCGCGAGGCCTCCTGTGCTGTCACGTGACATTCGCCGCAATCATTACACGCGTTTTCTCGCTGGTATGGGCGGCCCTTTCCTCTATCGGTGTGTAGGTCGCGTGAAGTCAATTTCACAAGCTAACTCAAGGAAAAGGAGTAGGGGGGGGGGGAACTAATTGGCCGCAAGACATGAAGTTTAGCGCTAAATATACCTTGGAAACTGAGTTAACGTATAGGTCACGTGCCGTCAATTTGCCCAAGGTCTATAGCAACGTTAGTAGAACTGGCTCAGTTTCACCGTTCCCTGAACAGGGACGCAAGTGGCGCAAGTGGCGGTCACAAGAACTAACGGCGCTGCAGTCGATTCTTGCGCCTTCCGTCCCGCGCGTCGTCTGGTGCGGAAGTCACGTCATGATTTAAATATGATTTAATTAAAATCAATTTTCACTCTCGCTGTTCCGCCTACACAGAAATGCCGCATGATCGGTTATTTACGCCTGTTTGATACAACTGTAAACGATGAATTGTTATACGCATTATATTCAAGCCTAATATTCTTTGACGGGTTCCGTAACTTCGTCTTTATTTTTTTAATTGTTTCGCATCTATGTATTCAGAAAAGATTGACTCATATTTTGTTTTACGCATGCAGCCATATATACCTCAATGATCCCCTTCTCCTTAAATAAAAATTAAACGCAATCAGTGTGCAGCTGGAAATTTATGCAGAAACTGCAGCGATCTTTGAAATGCTCGTCTAAAACTTATTTCAAAATCGACAGTCATTTTCCATCAAAAATATGTTTCTAAAACCAGTTAACGTAGCGCAGTCCGAAACCTGGTACGCTTTTTATATATATATGAGTATGAGTAAATTAAAATATGATTAACGTTATAGAACACTACGTGAGCATGCTGATTTACTAAACTAGGCCTCACCTTAGGTTCCATGCTGCACGTATAGCAGTCAATAAACAAACCAAGCACAAACTTCTTTTTATTGACAGAAGTTAGGCCGATATGTCTTCTCCAAACTGACCACTATTGAAACGTCACAGTAGTATCAGGGATGTGTACATATCTTAAAAACTGTCGCTTTTCTTGCACGCCTAATCTCTTCAGTGAATTCCGTTTCGCCATCTATTTTTTGCAAAATGCATTCTCATAAGTCTTTACTACCTGTCATAATTCTACGCATACTCACAATGTTTCAGTCCATCTACTTGCCTCAATACACTTTTCGTCGTCAGCAATGTGATACCTGTCATCGCGTATACCTATAATAAATTCACAACTCTTGCCGCTTTGTCATTCAAATTCAAGTCTATACAATTGGTAAAGTTGATAAAGACATCGATATACCAAAATGACATCAATATCGAAATAAAATCGCGCATCTTTTTGGGTTAAACGCATCGAAAATTCTCCGCCCTTTATTAGCCGGATCAAAGTTTAGCGCGTTTCTCGGGCGATTTTCTCTTCGCCGAGCATTGTAGATGTTCTTCAAAACCCATGCTTGCTCGCAAAGGCGCCTCTTGCAACAACGTGACAATTTTCTTGATGACATCCGCGTCTTCCACTTGCACGTCACAAACTTTACTCTTTGCAGTAAGTTTCCTGTCTTTTCCTGTGCAGATTGTTCCCACCTTTTGAATTCACTGAAAATACTCCAACCCCCCCCTCCCCCTATCCCCAAGAAGAAAAAAAAATTAATATCCTACGTAGCTGCAGTAACCACTCTTACACCCCGACCCAAACAGGTCGGAGTGAAACCTTAGGCTGCAAAAGGATTTACATGCCGGAAATATCAAGTTGTAGCGAATACATCGCGCAACAAATTGAACAGACTACGAGAGCGAAATGAGCGCCCATCTTCTGTGGCCTCTCACGAACAAAACAGCACTCCAACTGCAGCGACAATTCCTGTGACCCGCCAATTTTTCCAGTGGGCTGTATGAGAGCGTAGTTGTTCTAACGAACTGTATAAGTCAGGTGACGTCAAGTAATCTCTTACTGCATTAAATTGAAAATGAATGGAGCATAAAATACTGTGGAAGACATGTTAAAATAATTTTATGTTTTAAAGGAAATTTGGAATGTCGACTAAATTCTGGTTGTTTCACTGACTAACGCTACCAGACCTTAGCGCAAGGAAACGCAGTTTACAAGGAAGTCTTATTATCTCTGAAACCTGCAATGGGATATCGCGTAGCCGATGAAGGCGTCGAACCTTAATCTGAAAACGGCAGAATTGAAACATAAGATGCCGCACGTTACTTCTTTGCAGCGACAGCTGTGATTGGAGCATAGGCACATCCGGCATCCTTCAAGTTCTAGTTAGATGCTATACGTGTGTCTATGCACACGAAATCGCCTTTTAGAATTTGTATCAGCTAGATTTCCGTTTGTGTGAACCGGCGTCATATTTTGCACGAGTTATATTTCAACACGGGGTACATCAGTAATAGGTTCATTGCTGATTAACTGTAAAATCTATCATTATTTGAAAAAAAAACACGAAGAACAGTCCGCAATATGGTGCACTTTTTCAATATATTAAAATAATATACTAGGAGGTGAGGTGGACCTAACACCATCCATCATGGCATCTTATGGGTGTCCCGTGGGATGCCTCAGAAGGGATGTGAGTTGATCAACGTCGATATATGTAAAACCCGGCTACCAAACTGCTGCAGACGGCGGTAAACGAGGGATGCCAATGTTATCAGAAGCATTTTGCAGTCGCATATCGCAACAACAAATTTTCGTAAGTAACTCACCGTCTAACGCTCTCCGCAACCCTCTGCAGATCAAGTTTTAGAGGCAAAACCTTGCCGCATATGCGCGTAGGCGAAAATCTTCCTTCGGAGAGCATTGGGATTTAACGTCGCATTTTTTTAATCTTCAGTGAAAACGAACAAAGCAACAAAATTGAGCATTTAATAGCGAAAATATTCAAAAATATAAAACAACAAAAAACAAAAGAAAAATGAAAGACGTTTACCATTATCTGTAATGCCGAATCGGAGCGCAGCTCTTGAGGAGGAGGAGGGGAGGGTGCGGAGCAAGCGTCTGTCGCCCCATCCGCACCCTACCGTCACTCTCTGAGCCTGCTGCTCCTCCCATTTAGCGGGAAATTTTTGCTAAATTTCCCGCTAAAAACACTTGGCATTTCCTGCTACATTTTACGGGAAATTTAGCGAAACTCCCTCTAAATTTGGAAACTGGGTGAGTGTTGAAATCACATATTAAATTTTCCTGGAAATATTTTTCCTTTTCAATTTAGCGGAAACGTTTTTTCTAAACGTGACGTCACGTGACGTCACATGTGACGTCACGGAGTTGAAAGTTTTCCTTAAATTTAGCAGGAAAATATCACTGAATGTAGAAACTAAATTTAGCGGGAAAATTTCACGGCTAAATTGCCGAGATAAATTTCCCGCTAAATTTAGCGGAAAATTTCTGTGTCAAATTTGAAAATTTACCTCGTGACAATGCAATCAGTATACCATAATGCAACGCCCCGATTACGCCGACGGCGACGCCGCTCAACCCGTGAGGTAGATGCAACAAAAATGACGTGGAATAAAAAAGTAATAATGGCAACAGTTGTGATAAACATCAGGACATCGTTGAAATATGAAAGTCTCACTCGTTGAAAACAGAAAATCACCGTTAATCCGAGACCAAACGAAACCACACAAATTGGGAGATCCCGAAGCCATAAAAATTGCCGAACGCAAGCCAAAACCCCCAGTAGAGATACCCTCGACAAGTATATACTATTTATCAGATTTACTTCAAGTTACTGGAAAAAGTAATTAGATTAAGTTACTAGTATTGCCCTCCAAAATTGATTTGATAGAGTAAATTACCCAAATCAGAAATAATTAAACAGATTAATAACTGCCGTGAAAAAAAGTAGCGAATTATTTCGTTGCTATATAAAATTTTATAATAAGAAAGTACATAAATGTTTTGATCCGTTGGCAAAATTCTGCTTGGAACAATATAAAGTGGCTTGTGATATTTCATAAATGCTTTAGTAATAACAATTAATTGTTTTGTATTTTCACGATTTTTTCCGGTCAATGTATCATTTCTGCTTTGAGCTGTAATTAACGCGCATTGGCTCATTTACGAGATGCTTGTTTACCGTGTTGCAAAAATACATCTAAAATAGAATATACTTCAAATAAAGTACAAGTTTTCTAATCCTACTTTGAAATAGTACTTTAAAAATTTTCATATTCTTAAAGTACTTCCTTTTTTTTATGCTTTTTGTGACCACGGATCCCTACATATGGCAGTTTCGTACTTTGGCAAGTCATTACTCATCTCCTTTTTAAATACTGTTTTATTAAGTTGATCAAAACAATGCAATCTCTTTCATTTGGTATTATGTATGTATTGAACATTATGTTCATGCGCGTTGCAGAATATGATAATGAACAATTCATATTTTATAGTTGTCCATTAAATATAACACGTAAACAGTTTTGTTAAGATGATATCGGTGCGCGTCTGTTTGATATACTTTTTATTATTTGCACTAATTTGTTTTTAGGCCATTTTTTCGTTTGGCGAAAACGGCGTCGCCGTTGGCGTCGCCGTCGGCGTCAGCGTCAGCATATTACGCGGTGCATGATAGGTAAATTTCCCCGCTAAATTTAGCGGAAAATTTTTTCCCCGCTAAATCAATTTTCTCCGCTAAATCTAGCGGAAAATTTTCCCCACTAAAGTTAGCGTAAAATGTTCCCCGCTAAATTTAGCGGAAACTTTTCCCGCTAAATTTAGCGGAAACTTTTCCCCGCTAAATCTAGCGGAATATTTTCCCCGCGAAATCTAGCGGGAAAATTTTCCCCGCTAAATCTCGCGGAAAATTTTCCCGCTAAATCTGGCGGAAATTTCCCCGCTAAATCTAGCGGAAAATTTCCCCGCTAAATCTAGCGGAAAATTTTCCCGCTAAATCTTCGCGCGAGAATTTTCCTCTGCTGAATCTAAGCCGGAAAATTTTCCCCGCTAAATCTGGCGGAAAATTTTCCCCGCTAAAATCTAGCGGGAAATTTCCCCTCACGTGACCCCCGCTCAAGAGCTGCGCTCTAATCCCGCATCGTGAGTTGCAAACGGCTTTCAAATTTTTTCATCTCTCCAAGTATTACAAAATTTACAATTTTCAGCATAAATATCGGCACTGTGACATTACTAGAACAATGAATTAACTACGAATGTATTAACATATTCAATGGATTTACAAAAAATTAATGATGTAGTAAATGATTTTGTTTAGATATTCCATCAAGCGTAGCACTTTTGTGCTTCGAGTCGTAATTTCAAATACGCTGAAGCAAAAATTAAACTATGATAAAATCTTTTTTATAGCAGTTAAATTCACAATGGTTGCTTGATGGATTTTTTTTTCATTTTCAAAGTCATAACACTCAAGAGCCTATCAAGCTTGCCTGACTTTTGGCACTATCTTTTCGGACATCTAACAGATTTGATGGCATCGAATAACATTTGGTAGTTTGGAATAGATTCTCACATTGCGATGCTCTATTCCCAATGTTCTGTAGATTTCTTGATAGTTATGGACAGCTTAGCTATTTTAATTCTAGTTTTATGCGCCTTCCGCTAGGCACTGTTAGCGGCTGGCGACGGCTATGTTCGCAATGATTTTCAAGCTCAAACGGCAGGGCCTGTATTAACAATAAACAAATCAATCTCCGTGTCATTTGTGCCTGCATTTAGAAAATATATTGGATGATTTTACCATCGACAGATGAATGAGTCTTAAGTGCTTGGTCGGAGTTGCCATCTAAGACAAATTATTACGCAGTACTAGCGTATGTGCTCGTATGTTCATTGAACTCGATGCAAGGTGAAAGCAATAAACGATAAAGACGAGGAAAGAGAATTTCACCCAGCTTCCTGTCATAGAGTCTAAATCCAGCTAAAGCGCTTAACTAGCATCGGCACTCCGTTCCCCAAATTGTTCTGGGCGCCGCCATTTTGGGTCTTGTAGCAGAACAGAGCACTGGCTGCCGATCGTCATGATCCAAAAGTGCGGCTTCCTCTGCATTAGATGCGGTGTGCCTAGAATCTGATGCAATGTTGCCATGCTCCTGTCGCTAGGTGCTGCCTAAACATGTCGTGGAGGACGGAAAAGCGTTCTGTCATGATTTTAGATGCTAAGAACCTCAGATAACTGGCTGCTCATGATTTTAAGCCACAATATGGCCCAGAGTGTCGTTACTCTGGAAGCGTAGCTGAATTTTACTGTACTATGGAACAATGAGGAAGAGGCAGGTGCCAAAAGGTAGTGGCAGCCATGGAATCCATGGGGCTTACGTCATGGACCCTCCGTGTGCAGGCGCTCTTGAACAAGGAATGGAATAGTGTCATTAAATTAGCTACGCTTCAGATGAACACTTGGTATATTATGGCCTACAAAATCACAGTTTGCCAATTGATTTGAAGCTTTATCTGAAATCACAGAAAACGCTTTCCATCACTCCACTTAAACAGTTTGCGACATAACTAAACTAGTATTACATGAGCTCTAACACCGAATCTAATGCTGAGGAGTCGCACTTTTGGAATCATGAAGATCGGCAGTTGCATATATGCAAGCGCAAAATGGCAATATCTACGCGGGAGAAGAGTGGCGATATACTTTGCAACATGTTGTGGCTCTTCTCCCTGAAAACTCACTCCCTTGACTGAAACTGAAATAAATTGGAATAGCTAGATAATACACATTATAATAGCTTATTTGGGTGCATAACCAACTACATAGGATGAGAGGAGGAAACGGCCGAAAACAGAAAAAACGCAGATTTCATGCGTTGTTCTAACTAAATCTCAAGAAAACGCGCGACCTTGCGCTGAGTTTATAAAGACGTTCCAAATGAAGAACGGCATGTATGCTCTTTTGGTAGTGCGTCTATTGCAAATTGTGTGTGTATGTTTATGCAGCCGGAAGTGAAATCTGCCTTAGTGGGCGTCTATTGTAGCGCAACTAGATGAGCAATTTAGCCAGTGCAGTACAACTGCTAGCCTGGGTCTTTAAAGAGAACAGCTCCGCTTCTTTCGATATTTAGAAAACTATGCAATATGCTCAGTATCATATAGGAAGACCCCATGTCAAATATTACGATCTAATTCTCTATATATTTAATAAAACTGGCCAGCAAACTTTTCAGATAATTTCCAAATAAAAATCTGACTGCTCCTTTGTTGACGTAATATCATCAGCAAGAGCGTAACGTTGAACCACTACGCCCCGGAGTCGCGGTATCATTCTCACGTTTTGTTTGTTTTACTTCTCAGAGAGAAATTGAACGATGACGTCATAGTTTGATGTTGAAGCTCTACAGCGTCCACGTGATCACCGTAACGCGGATGCGCTAGTTCCTTTGCCTATCATGTCCCCCTCTCTGCTTTCAGGTTCTCCCCTCCCCCAGATATCTGCATTTTTTCATTTGCACGCGCCGCTGACTGCCGCATCACATGTCACATGCCTCACCCCACGAGCGTCGCAACCTACGTGGTTCGGCATGACGTAAATACCTTAACTTTGAGACACGAAAACCAATGTTGCCTGACACTTTTCGGTTTCAATATCCTTTGATGTTTAAATTAAGATTACACAAATAATATTCCACATTTTGCGAAATCAATAATATTTAGTAGTACTTTGTGAAATGGAATCACATGTAAACTAAATTTTCAGAATTGGCAAATTTTGCACCCGAACATGTGATAAACGACCGCACGCCGGTACTCTTCAAGGTCGAAACCGGCAGGGAGGTTCGTAAAACTTTCAACTACACGTGCTCAAACAGTGTTCAGACCATGCGCGGCCAATTTTGTGCGTCTAATTTATATACAGAGTACAGATATTTATACAGATTTTTAGATATTTGAAGATCGACAATGGACATCGATCTCTTGAATTGTACGTAATGACATTGCCTATAAATAGTAAACATATTGAAGGACGGCAACTCAAATTTTTCAATTTTCATGTTTGCATACATTTCAAAAATGTAATTTAATTACAATTACAGCTTCAAAAGCAGTTTAACTACAATTACAATTACTACTACGTGAAAAGTAATTATTACAATTACAGATTACTTTTCAAAAGTAATGAAATTACTTGCAATTATGATTTCCTGGGCGGCGAGCTTAGTATAACTTCAAACGGGTGCTAAGAATGTAACATGTTTACATCATTGCTTGCCCCAATATTTGAGGAGATTTAAACATCGCCCTCATAAATGTCACGTATTATGGATTTCCTTTCATGAATTTTGTTAAAATTTATATTAAATTAACAGTTTGGGCAATGAGAAATTACTACGTTCTTATCTTTTTAATAAATAATAATAAATAGTTCCTATGCTGGAAAGCACTAGACATCTAAAAACAATTGTGTAATGACATTTGTAGCTCGGCAAATAAAATCCGACAGTGAGTCATATATATAATTATTTTACAAAAGCGAAAATATTAATGCACGCACACTAATACAACTGCATTCACATACAAGCATCTTAGTATGACTGTAAATTATTTATATTGAGTGGAAATTTTAATAGCTCAGAGATCTATAAGAACCGAATCAGACTTCGAATCATTGGTGACTTAATATTCGCAGGTGCGAAGGTCAGTCTTCGAAATGCTTATACAAATAATATCAGTAAAACAGCTTAGAGTAAATTTGAAAATAATACAAGATACAGATATGCGACACTACTGGAAAAACTTATAAAACTGG